>CATIWM010350898.1:0-11173 GCA_949671775.1 Mallotus repandus | reverse complement strand
TATGTCAAGGCAAAAGGAGTTTCTCCATTAGAGGATCTTAGAGTTGTGCAGTACGACCACAAGATGCTTGGTAATTCTTCAGCCTAATTAACTCTAGAACCTTCTAGCCTTTTCTTCAATCCTTAGAGGACAGTCTAATTTAATACCTCAGCTTGTCCATTAGTTTGAGGATGCGAGATAGAACTAAACCGATGATCTATTTTCAAGCCATCAGTAAATTCTTTGAATTTCCCACAATCAAACTGTTTACCATTGTTAGATAAGAGAATATTACATATTATGAATCTACATACCACATTCTTCCAAAAGAAGTTGTTTGCCTTCTAGGCAGTTATGAGGGCCATCATTTCAGCCTCTATCCATTTAGTAAAAGAGTCAACGACCAAAATTATGAAATGTTTTTTAACTGGGACAGTTAGGAATGGTCCCAAGATATTAATCCCCCATTGAGCAAAGGGCCATGGAGCCTACACAGAGCTAAGCTAGGTAGGAAAGGCGTGCATAATATTGGCATATCTTTGACAGGCATCACATTTTCTCATAAACTCAATGGCATCCTACCTCACAGTAGGCTAGAAGTATCCCTATCTGATTGCTAGATTGGATAAAGCTCTGCCCCCTGTGTGAGTTCCATAAACTCCTTCATGTTTCCCTTATGACATACTTAGCTTTTCCTTCTATAAGACACCTCTATAAGTGCATACAGAAACCCTTCTGGTATAATTTTCCACCCACCAAGGTGAAGCTGGCTGCTCTCATTGAAAGCTTAATGGCCTCATTTTTATTAGATGGTCACTCTCATGTCTCCAAGTATTTGATGATTGGATCCATCCACGAAGATTGCATTTCACATGGGCAGACTTCGTGAGGCTCAGTGATCATGAGGACAGTTAGAGTTTCTACCCTTGTATAGCCAAGCGGGGATTCTTCTTGTTGTGTTGCTATTTTACTCAGTAAGTTTGCTTCACCATTTTCTTCTCTAGGTGTCTTTACCATACAGACAAGAATTTTCTTTTCCTCATATCTTGTTAGGATCTCTCTCACTTTCTAAAGATAAGTCTCTATTACTTTGTCTTTAGCTTTAAAGGTCCCATTGATCTGATTTACTCGATGTGCACTTTCAGGTTTGCAACCCTAATAGCTTCAGCCAGTAAGAGGCCCCTTATGACAGCTTCATACTCAACTATATTATTAGAAGTAGGAAAATCAAGTTTTAAAGCAAATTCAACTTGAAACCCCCTTGGGGGCCCTTTAAAATAATTCATGCCCCACATATTCCCACACTAAAAGATCCATCCACATATAAATTCAATTCAAAAGACAAATGAGAGGAGGTACCAGGATATGCGACTAAGGCATTCTATTTACTTTTCTATTACTTCTCTTTAAGGTTTGACTCATTAAATCTGCATTCAGCGATGAAATCAACTAAGGCTTGGGCCTTAATGGCTCTCCTTGGTTCATACTGGAGTCAATACCCTCTAATCTCGATAGCCTACACAATCATTCTTCCCTCAATGGAAGGTTTTTGCAATATGCATTTGAAAAGATTATCAGTCTAGACCACTCTCTGATGTCCCAGCAAATAGACTTGAAACTTCCTCACAGCAATTAAGAAGGCGTAGATCAATTTCTCCATATGGGAATACTTTAATTCTGCTCCCTTTAGACAAGTTTTTGTGCTTCTCCTTTCTCCCTAACCAACATAGCATTGACTGCCTGATAAGAGGTAGATATATAGATGAATAATTCTTCTCCTTGGATAGGCCAACTTAAAGATTGAGGTGACTAGAAATACTCTTTCAATTATTTAAAGGCTCTTCACACTTTTCCATCCATTTGAAAGCTCGAACCTTCCTCAATTTTTTAAAGAAGGGCAAACACCTCTCTACAAATTTCGATATGAACCTGTGTAGGGTGACTATCCTCCCTATCAGCCTCTAGACATCCTTTATACTTTAAAGGGAAGGCATGTCTAGAATGGCCTGAATCTTTTTTGGATTGGGCTTTATCCCCTTGTTGCTAACCATATAACCTAGGAATTTTCCTCCCTTGATGAAAAAAGAACACTTCTCTGAATATAACTTTATTCCATAACGGTCCAACAACATAAAAATTTCTTCCAGATCTTTTAAGTGATGTTCAAAACTTCTACTCTTGATTATCATATTATCCACATAAGCTTCTAAGTTCCTCCCTATTTGGTCCTTGAAGATTTTATTTACAAGGCATTGGTAGGTGGCACTTGCATTTTTCAACCCAAAGGGTATTGCTTTGTAGTAATATATCCCCTTCTCTGTGATAAATGCAGTTTTTTCCTTATCATTTGGACTCATGGGAATTTGGTGGTACCCTGACAAAGCATCCACCAAAGTTAAGAACTCAAAGCCAATTGTTGCATCTACCAATTTATCAATCGATGGCAATGGAAAATAGTCCTTTGGGCAGGCCTTGTTTAAATCTGTGAAGTCTATACATAGCATCCGTTCGTTATTTTCTTTCTTGACTAAAGCAATGTTGGCTAGCCAGGTAGGATAAGTCCTTTCTATGATAAAAGCAGCCTCATCAGTTTGTCAACTTCCCTATCTATAGCTTCCTGCTTGTGAGGTGGGAATAACCTCCTTTTCTGCTTCACTAGAAGGATGCTTGGATCTATATTTAATTCATGTTTCATGATGCTTAGGTTAATCTCGGGCATGTCATTGGTTTAAAAGCGAAGGTGGGGACATGTCTTCTAAGAAACTCCTTTATCGAAATCTTCTGTTCTAAGCTCAAATGTGTGTTAACATAAGTAGATTTATCTAGGTGTTTTGAAGTGAGGACATAGGGTTATAACTCCCCAACTAGCTATGTCCTTTGATCAGTTACACTTCCTTCTACTTTAGCATCTTCACAGAGTAGGACATCCTCCCTCCTTAATGGAGTTAGGGAGATAGAATTGCAATATTTAGCCTCTTACTGTCTCTCTTTAATAGTGATTAGACCATCTTCAGAGGGCATTTTCATGCATAGGTACCTTATGCAAGTTATAAGATAGAACTTATATAATATAGGTCTCCTTATAATGGTGTTGTAGGCTGTGGATACCTTGGCTACTACAAAGTCAGCCATAGCAGTCCTCTTCCTCCCTAGGTTCCCATTATCATTTTTCTCGCCCAAGGTGATAGACAACATTACTTTCCCTTCTACTCTGATTGGTGCATCATCAATCCCCCTCAGGTTTGAGTATATAGGCATCAGGCAATCATCTTGAATTCCTATCTTTTGAAACACATGATATGGCAGCAAATTGACAGCGCTTCCATCATGCACCAGTACCCTGTCTAATATATAGTTATTTATCACAGCTGTTACCACCATTACTTTAGCACGTGAGATTTCCACCCCTTGAGTATCCTTCAGGCTAAAAGTCAACACACACATTCTAAGAGCCTAGTTTCCTTTTCCCCTTATTTTCTTGTGGGGTTTAGGTAAATATCTTCCTAGTTTTTTTATCTCTTAGGAGGGATATTACCCTGATATTTTATGTATAACTACTCCGTTTCCAACATTTAAAGGAATAACTAGTTGTTCATCTTTTGACATCCTCGGGGCGATGGTTTCTTTCCTTGACTCAAGCTACATGGCCTAGGATTCATCCTTCTTGACTAAACTCCTTAAATGTCCCTGTTTGATTAACCTCTTAATTTCCAATATCAGTTGGTGACATCCATCTGTGTTGTGGCCCACTGCTCGATGAAAAAGACATTACTTTGTTTGGCCACGGTTCTGGGGTTGGAAGGCATATCCCTCAGCCATTGAACATAGTCCCTGTTTTTTATAGTCATTAACACCTCTTGTTTGGAAGCATTTAGGGGTGTCATATTTTCTTCCCTTAGGGGAGTAACTGGTCTCCTTGGGGCCCTTTGTGGTGGTGGCCTAAAGGATTATGTGTTTGCACCCCTCTTAACCCTCTTAGAGGGGGAGGTTTCTTCTTAGGGTTCCTTTCTCTTTGGAGCAAATTTGCTTAAGTGGACAACATCATCTTGTTTGATGTACTTTTCAGCTCTATCCATTAGGGTAATAATATCAATTGGTTTATTTTTGGAAAAAGAGTTAAAGAAAGGCGGACTGATTGTTCCCTTTATGATGGCCTCTATTGCTCTGAAGTGTAATCGTGCCACATATTCGTGAAGGCTTTCCCCTTTACCTTTCATAATGGTTTCCAAGTAGGACATTTCCCTTTCAATAAGGATGTTGGATATTAACCTAGTCACTAACAACTTATATAAGTCATTGAAAGAGTGAATACTATTTGGGGGAAGATGATTAAACCAGGTTTCTATGACTCCTATGAAGGTAGTTGGAAATATCTTGCACAACGTTGCTTCCGAACAGGTATAAAACTCAACAATAGTTCTGAACTTGATTACATGGTCTCGAGGATTGGTTGTTCCATCATAGGAGGGTAAGCTGGGTAGCTTAAACTTGTTGGGTATTGGATCTTTCTGTATTAGCTCAGAGAAAGGTGAGACCAGGTTAATAGTATAGTTGGTGGATTTGTTCCTACTTGCTCTATATCTCTTCCATTCCAACTCTCTTAGGTCCTCCTGTGATAGGAAGTGTAAGAGAGACTCATATTCTCTCTACCATGAGATTCCCCATAATGTACTCAAGAATCTTTCACCTTATCGCTCCTTCATGTAGTCTTTACATGCATATTACTAGAGAGACTCATATTCTCTCTACCATGAGCATATTTACTCCTCCTGCTTTTAAGTTGCTCTCTAGCTCCTCTAGGTTCTCTTCTTAACGTTCGAGGACAATGGGGTCCTTCCTCTCATATTGCTTGGGGTACTATGGGGGATCTCAGGCTAGATTGTTACTTGTCATCTTTATCTCTGAAAAGCCACCCGACCATCCCTTCCTCTGGTGGCTCTCTCACCTCCGTTGTTTGAAGTTGTTGAACCAATTATTCTTATAGAGAAACATGAAAACTTTTACTACTCTAACACCTTCTTGATATTTGTTATAAAGGACAACTACTCTGCACCAACTAGCTATCCTTTCCCAAAAATGGTGCCAAATGTTGGTTCACAACCTTTTCTCCTTAGCATCAGCCTTGACCTGGAACGTAACTAATCTAGCAAAACAAGGTAAGCTCAGTCAAAGAGGGCTCTGATTGACCAAAGCCCCTTTGATGGTTAAGTTAATCTTTGGATTCATGGGAGCTCAAAAGGAAAATAATAGTTTCTTGATGATGAAGTAAAAAGAAGGAAGAAGAGAAGAAAAAAGGATGTGTGATGAGAGAAGAGAGTGATTGAGCTTAAGTGAACATGTGTGTTATATGGAAAAGCAATGCTTGATCTCTAATTGTAGAAGTTTCTTTTAGGAAAATTTGTTAGGAAGTATAACATGTATTGACTTCTTATTGGGAGGGACACTACCCCGGGTGGCTGCATCATGCGAGGCCACTATTTGTCTGGTCGGTACATGATGTGACAGGCGACAGGGGTATGACTACTGGAATAGTTGTATCATTTATGGTTCTTTAGAAGTGCCTCACTTTTAGGCTTTTAGGCAGAAAGCATCTAGGGTGGAGTCCCCCCTGGTTGGTTTGGTAAATCAAGTTGGGATCTAGGATGAGAATGTCTCAAGTGTGTTGGATATGACTTGGGTCAACGAGATGTGGTGCACCAATGAACCCCCCCCCCCCCCCAACTTTACACATGTCCTTATATCATTGGTTGAGTATTTTTAGTTTATCATCAAAAGAATATGGCGTAGTGTCATCATGGCTAAAATTAGTAACTGTTATGTTTGACAAGAATGTTGAACCTCCACTAGTTATGTATTACGTTGAACATCCAAAAGTGTTGGGATTTAGGAATAACAGAGAGGCATTAATTAGATTTTCTAATACATTTTTAGCTTCACATAACATAAACACCTCATGTATTAGTACTCTCATATATCTTCCTAGATTATATTATGTTCATAGCGATGTGGAGAGCCTAGTGTTACTTGGCAAAGAGACTTATGAAGGATTGCAAATGGTGCAGTAGATTCAAGCTATGCATAAGGAGCCAAAAACATGCAGATGATCGTATCAAATATGTAATAGCATAGTTTCAATGAATCTACTTTGTGCATTGAAAGACTTAGATGACCTTTATTACCATGACTATTCTATTTATAATTTCTCTTTAGCATCAATGAACAGAAATTTCAATGATTAACATTGACTATTTATTTATTTATGTTGTTGTTTTGTTCACATCTCTTTGATAGTGATGTCCTTGCAATGCCATTTGCTCTTAAAGATGAACAAGAAGCTCCACGATAAGGATTTCCTGCTGTATCTGCTATGATGCAGAATCAAAATAGATAAATTTAGAATTTAATTCTTGCTATAGTCAGCTAGCAGAATCGTCAAGTTTTTGTTTAAAAATTTGCTCTCTAATGATCCTAATGATGCCTGTTAATGTTATACTCGAACTGGGAACATTTTTTTTCCTTTTGCTCTAATTCTTTGGCTGAAATTGCATTGCAGAACTCCATTAGATCATGTTGTGATAATCATTATGTTGCTTTTAAATTATACAAAAAGAAGTAGAATATAAGTGGCGATGGCTAGTGATGTTCCTATATAATTGGAAATGAGAGAATCTTTTTTGCAGCTGAATCTGTTCTAATTCAATGAAATCCCCTCTTTCTAAGATCCTTCCATGTTGAGTATGGGGAGTTTTATAGTGTGAATTTAGTCACTCCATTAGGTAGTTCCATACCTGAAAGTTCAAATAATGGCAGACAATAATATAATATAAGCTTTGATTTTCAGAATGTATAGGAGGTGAAGTACTATCAATTGCAAGTGTTGTCAACATTGATGTATTGCATCTTGCTGCAGTAAATTCAACATTATGTAGCCGTCACATAATTATTGTCCAATATGTGATAGAGGCTTGTGTCTATTATTTTCCAAAATGAAACAACCTTTGATCCTTATTGATGAGGTTAGCTCTACTTTATTTCTTCTTCTTTTAGCATTGAATGTTTTTTGCTGGTAAAGTTGTGAGCACAAGAAATTCAGGAACAACTTGTAATGTGCAAAAGGACTAACATTTTCACCTGCACAAAGATAAAAAAATAGCACAAGGACTAACTTCACTTCACTTCATATCAGATGTTGAAAAAAATCTAAGATTTCCCTTTTGGAAGAGCATACTAGATCTTGCAACATATCACATCTAAGTACAAAAGAGCATACATGCTAAGCTCACTGTATTGAGTGCATATTCTTAGTTTCCATTAATTAAATTAATCTAATTATACAATAACATGCCAGACTACATTAAAAATAAATAAATAAAATGTCAATATCGATAAACATATAAGAAATTCCACCTTAGCAAATGAAGGAATTAACCCTTTACCCAGTTTTTCAATTGGAGGTATGCAAATATTTGTCAAGATTCTCACAGGAAGGATTATAGCCCTTGAAGTTAATAATTTAAAAACTAAGATTCAAGGTAAGAAAGGTACCCACCATACTAGCATCGCTTGAGGATGGCAAAACACTAGACTATAATGACATCTAGAAGGATTATATTATTCAATTGGTTCTCATCAGGTTTTATAGTGGAATACAAATTTTTGTCGAGACATTGACAGGAAAGACAGAGCTTTGATACTGTTGACAATGTTAAGGCCAAGGTTTAAGACAAAGAATGCTTGAAAATGACTGCTATATCTGATAAAGATGAGCAAACTCCTCCCTTTTTATTATAACAAGTATTTTATATTTAACCTATGAAAATGATTTTTCTTTCTTTGAATCACTATACCTTAATTTGATCATCATATTTTTAATTTATTTCATTATTGAAGTTCCATTCAATCAGTATTATAAAAAATTGAATGTTATCACAAAATCCCACATAGAGTAAAAGTAAGACGTTTATTTATTTATAAAAATTAGATTAAGTTGTTAAGATAGTTGAGCTTAGTAATGAGAACTTGTAACCAAGTGGGGCAATAAAGTGGTTGGATGTGCTATAACGAACCTAGGTAGTTTGGGTTCACTTTGATTATATATATCGTGCGCCCTCTACCCTTAGAGTTTAAGGGAACCCAACTCACAAAGGGTTAATTGCAATATCCATGTAATTATAATGTTGAATATGTTCTCTCTTGAGTGCCCATTGATGAAAGTAATTATTATGCTGTCAAGAGCTGTTTTAGATATTGTTATTTGATATATTTGTTTGTATGGTGAAGCTAAATTTATTAAGTATATTTGTTACATATTGTTATGAGTTGTAACATATTTTTGTACTATAAATACGTGAACGAAGGAATGAAATTCAGGATGTGAGATTTGCTTGTAGTTAAGTATATTTCTTCTCTTATATTATTTGCTTTCCTTCATCTGATTTTACTAACAATTGGTATCAGAGCAAAGAAAGTGTTTTTCTTTGATCCTTGAGAAGTTGTGAGTAAAAAAATTAATAGGAAACTCTTCACTTAATCTTAAATATTCAAACAAAAAGAGAGTACGTGAGATATGGCTACAAGCTGCAACAGCAACTTAGGCTTAGCTCCTTCTATTTTCATAAGGGAAAATTATAATTCTTGGACTATTAAAATGTGGGCTTACCTTAAGGGTTTGCTACTTTGGGAAGCAATGGAAAAAGAAATGGAGACAGACTTGCCAGTAAATCCAACTTTGAATAAGATAAAGACTTATGAAGAAATAGTTTCCAAAAAATTCATAGCTTTGAGTACCCTCCATGCAGCTATTGATGAAACCATTTTTACAAGAATAATAGCTTGTGAAACTACTAAGCAAGTATTTGATAAGTTGAGAATGGAGTTCCAAGGGAGTGATAAAATAAAATAGATGTCGCTCTTCAATTTAAGAGAGGAATTTGAGCTTCTCAAAATGAAAGAGAATGAGAATATAAAGGCTTACATTAACAGAGTTATGATAGTAGTAAACCAGATCAGGCTAATGTGAGAAGAATTGCCAGAAAAAAATAATTGTAGAGAAGTGATGGTGACTCTACCAGAGAGGTTTGAAGCAAAGATTTCATCTTTTGAGGACACTTAGGACTTATCCATACTCACACTTATTGAGCTTGTAAATGCTCTACAAGTTGTTGAGCAAAGAAAAGCATTTAGAGAGGAGGAGAAATCAACAAAAAGGGGCTCTTGTAGCTTCTCAAAGCTCTAAGTTACAAGCTGAGTCTAGTGGGAAAAGAAGTTTTAATGGAAAGAATAGAAAGGAGAAGAAAGATCAATAGAGAAATAGAGGAAGAAGGAGAGCAAAGTATCCACTATGTCCTTATTATAAAAAGACTAATCATAGTGAAGATTATTGTTGGAGAAGACCAGGAGTTCAATGTAGGGGTTATAAACAGTTTGGACACACTGAGAGGTTGTGTCCAACTAATAAACATCAATAGCCTCAAGAACAACTAGGTCAAGTCAATGAAGGTACTCAGGATCAAGAAGAGAAGTTATTTACTGCTACTATTGTTGAAGAATTTTTAGTAGCAGCTTAGAATCCTAATGAATGGCTCATTGATGTTGGATGCACATAGTATATGACTACAAGGTTGAAGATCTTTAAGACTTTAGATAAGAATTATTGTTCCAAAGTAAGGATTGGAGATGGCAGATTAATTGATGTCAAAGGGAAGGACTCTATGTTGGTACAACATGTTCAGGTACAAAGTTGATTACTGATGTTTTACTTATACCCAGAATAATATACAATTTGCTAAGCGTTGGTCAATTTCTTGATAAGAACTAGAATTTTGTCTTTAAAAATAAAAAGTGTGAAGTTTTTTATCCATATGGTGTTAAACTTTTTTCTGTCAAAATGAGAAATATAAGTTGTTCTTTTGAATGGGATCAAACAAAAATTCAAGCTCTCACTACTATGGTTGATGAAAATGTTCTTTGGCATAAAAGGTTTGGTCATACAAGTTATTCATCTATGAAGCTTCTTCAAAGTAAAGGCATGGTGGTTGATATGCCTTCTATACAAGAGAACATTACTGTATGTGATGTCTGTCAATTTGGAAAATTAAGTCAAATGTCATTTCCTATTAATCAAGCTTGGAGAGCTAATGAAAAGTTGTTGTTGGTTCATACAGATGTATGTGG
Source organism: Mallotus repandus (assembly GCA_949671775.1). Taxonomy (NCBI): domain Eukaryota; kingdom Viridiplantae; phylum Streptophyta; class Magnoliopsida; order Malpighiales; family Euphorbiaceae; genus Mallotus; species Mallotus repandus. The sequence continues at coordinate 1,021 of CATIWM010350898.1, read as the reverse complement.
ACCTATGAGTGTTGCTTCATATGGTGGAAGTAAATATTTTCTTCTCTTTATTGATGATTATACCAGGTTTTGCTGGGTTTATTTTCTTCAACAAAAATCAGAGGTGTTCACTATATTTCAAAAATTTAAAGCAGTAGTGGAGAATCATAGTGCCAAGTTAATCAAGACCTTAAGGTCTGATAATGGCACAGAATACACATCTCATGAATTTAAAGTTTTTTTTAAAAAAGTCAGGCATCCATCATCAATTAATAGTCACTTATACACCGCAATAAAATGGTGTAAGTGAAAGGAAAAATAGGTCAGTCATGAACATGTCAAGATGCTTACAGTTTGAGATGGAAATGCCAAAGCAATTATGGGCACAAGTGGTAAATACAACAGTTTATTTACAAAATAGGCTTCCTACTAAAGCTTTAAATGAAAAAAATCCTTATAAGGCTTGGTTTAGAGTTAAAGGATCCACTGCTCATCTTAAAGTCTTTCTTAGTCTCTGTTATTCTCTTGTTCCTCAAGCCAAGAGAGACAAGCTTGATAAAAGAGCTAAAGTTTGAGTATTTATCAGGTACAGAAGTGCCTCTAAAGGTTATAGAATTTTAAATCCTATAACTTAGCATGTGTATGCTAGAAAAAGTGTGATGGTTGATGAAAATGTTGCTTGGAATTGGGAACAACATAAACCAAACTCTTTTCAATAAGTTTCCAATTTTGGAGACATTCCCCAAGAACAAGATATAACTTCAAAAGGTGAAAGATTAGATTATGAGATTACTGTCAGAGGAACTAGAACACTTCAAGACATATACAACAGGTTCAATGTGGCATTGTTTGAACCTCAAGATGTTGACATATCTTTGAAGCATCCTGAATGAAGAGCAGTTATGTGATGCAATGCAAAAATGCATACTTATTTAGGAGTATTTTAGTAGCTATATTGTTTATTTTGCATATGATTTTATGTTTTTATGTTCTTAGGATGTTAATTTTGTTTTCCAAATGCATTTTAGGTTTCCTTGTTTGT
>CATIWM010350859.1:0-18706 GCA_949671775.1 Mallotus repandus | reverse complement strand
AAAAAAAAAAAATCAATTTTTGGTAAATATTTTCTTTGTGCCCAGTCCCACCGTGTCTGATAGGGAAGGAAGTAGCTACGTTCGAGGGGGATGCCCATACAAAATGGAAAATTCTTGCCCTAATTTAACGGCAAACTCTAAGATTATGACATCAAGAGGTTTTTTATTTAAGGTTCATTTTGGGTTAGTTTCATTTTTTTTTTTGTTCATTTAATCCCATTTTTTAATTATTATTTTTCTGTTCAAGTATTTTAAATGCTTGTAAAATCTGTATTAATCGAGTGTAGTTCAACGGTAAGGCTATGTCCACCAATGCAGCTTTTATGGTTTTAAATATATATTATTTTATTTTGTGTAAATTATATATATATATAAATAATAATAATAATAATAATAAATTTATAAATTTGTTATTATTATGTAAACTTTAAATAATAAATTTATAGAATCCTATACAAAATAAAATAAAAAAAATACAGCAGTAGGAGATGAATCAGTACATAACCCACTCTTCTCTCCTTTTATTTCATTTCTTTCTCTTTCTCTTTTCCTTTTTTTTTTCTTTATTGTTAGTTACTATTTAACATAATTATTTTTTATTTTTATTTTGAATTAGTTATCGCTTGTATAAAAACATTCAAGATAGTGGGTGTTGCCTCCAATTTACTTTTTGTGAATTAAGCATGTAATGGTTGATTGATGCAAGTGCTATATATAAAAATGGAAGAAATTATTTCATATATGGAAAATAAATTAAAAGTCAATGATATTTATTTCTGAATAAAAATAATTATAACTGGAAGACATATATTAAGTTTCTCTTTTCAAAAAATGTATTTCATATTTTAGTTTCATTTAAATTTGATTTTTTTGTTCATATTTTTCGTTTATATTATGCATATGAATTCATATACGTAACCAAAGCATCTTCTTAAAATATATATACATATAATTTTTACAAACTATCTCTCTTAAATATAATATATATTGTATATATTCAAATAAAAAAATTTATAATCATACACAAGGAAAAAATATCCTAAAAAATGCATATATATATGAATAATAAATATATTACAATGAGTATACTTTTGGTATATTATCAGTTTCTAGTACACTTCAAAAAATCAAAACAAACAAAAAAATAAATATATTATAGTATAATTTAAAAAATATATGTCAATAGCTATAATATTTAACTTTTAGTAATTTCTTTGAACTGTCAGTATTCCAAACGAAAAAATAGTTAATTATTTTTATATTCATATTTAGTTATTAAATATAATCAAATTTATTTTTATATTAATTATAATTATTTATACATCGGTAAATCTCTATAATTGGCACATAGCAAATAAAAAATTATAGTTTTCTTCATTATATTTAATATAACAAATTATCATAGAGAAAATTCTAATCTACAGTTGAAATATGAATACCCAAAAATTATGTATACATTGTTGTCAATTTAGAATATATTACGTACATTTATGTTTCTGATATAATATATTTATTACATGATCATTAAAAATTGACTTCTAACACAACTTATATTTGCAAGAATGGAATAATTACTAGTTTTCATTTATTACAATGGATAATGCAGTGAAAATTGCAATTTTAAAAATTTTTAAAGTGATTGGAATATAATTTCAAAGGCATTAAACTTAGAATATTTTTGTTTTTTGGGTTTATTTTTCGTATATGAAACAATTTCTTCCACTTTAATTCAGCTTCATGAAAACTACTTAACAATCTCATTATATTTTTCAACTATTAATATATCCAATGATATTTATTTCTGAATAAAAATAATGTATTACAACTGGAATACATGTACTAAATGTGTCTTTTTTTTTAAATGCATTTTGGATTTCAGTTTCATTCAATTTTTAATAATTTTTTTATATATTTTTAGCTTATTTTCCGTATATGAAATTAACAATCTCTGAATGTTATCCAGCTTCATCAAAGAATACTAAACAATCTCATTTTAAATTTCATTATTTTTTATCAAAATTATTATTATTATTTTATTATTTTTATTATAAATAGCTATATGGCTGCTATGTTAGCGGTTTTAGTCATCATGACTGGAATATAAATTCTAAAGACATGAAATTTGAAATATTTTTTTGTTTATTTTTGTTTTATTTTTGTTTTATTTTCTGTATATTATTAGTTTATTTTTTTTGTATATGAAACAAACAGCATAATATTAGTCTAATATACTAGGATCATAAAAAAAAAATCTATAAATTCAAAAGTTTAATTATTTATTAAAAAAATAATGTGAGTTTTATAATTTAAATACGTTAATTATAATATTTTTTTCCAAAACTAAGTCAAGTCTATTTTTTTTTTTATTATCTAGGGAATAACAAATCTTGAAGACTTGTGTAACTCTTCTCGAAGTCTTCTAGTGTAGCTCTAGGAACCATTTTCATTTACACTTTTATTCAACTTCATGAACAATACTAAACAATCTCATTATATTTTTCATTATCTTTGATTGAATATATTTTTTATTATCATTACTTTGTTAGGAATTTTGTTCATCGTGACTAGAATGCAAATACCAAAGATATGAAACTTGAAATATTTTTTGTATACTTTTAGTTTATGTTCCGTATATTATTGGTTTATTTTTTGTATATTTTTTATTTTGTTTTTCATATATGAAAAAAAAAAAACATAATACCATACTAATAACATAATATGGTTAGTTTTTGAGTGTGTGTGTATATATATAACATAATATGATTGTGTTATTATGTTATTAATGTTGTATATATATATATAGACACACACAAATTTATTTTTCAAAAGGATCATAAAATAAAAAAATCTATATATTTAAAATTTTGATTATTTATTAGAAAACTAATGTTGGTTTTATAATTTAAATATGTTAATTATAATTTTTCCCCAAAATGAATCATGTTTATTTTTAATAAACTAGAATCATAATGACTTTTCCAGCAAAAATAAAACACAATTAAAAAAATTGATTTAGTTCAGATTTACAATTTTCAATGAAAACATCACAACATTGAAGTAAATCATTAAAATCCATATGATAATCCATTTGATAACATTTCCTTAGTTTTCTTAGCTACTAGACAACACCATATGATATATTTTCATATATCATATGTAGTGTCCATCATTTTTTCTTTTTTTACCATAATCTTTGAAAACATCACCCATATATGTATTAATACTTAAAACCAAAATCAAAAAAAAAAAAAAAAGCACTAGTTGAACTCGAGCCCAAAAATTGCAATTGTGTATTATTGTGTGTTTTTATGCTGCGTATAGAGTAAAGGTGGCATTGGGAAGTACAATGGAGAGAGAAAGAGTCCTTTATGTATTTATTTTATATATTTGTTTGAAATTTTCTGTTGATTTGTATGTCCTATATCATATCCATGAATTTTTATATAAATAAAAAAATAACTAATCTAATTTATTATGCAGTTTATCACTTATTAATAAAAAGAAAAGAAAGTAAAAATGCAACTTAGTGTACTCCTTTTCCCATGGAAAACAAAAAGATTAAAAAAAAGTGGTGCTTTTCAAGTCACATATATACAAGAATGTGAAAGCAAAATTAAGAACAGCAAAATCTTAAGGACATCCTTTTCACTTTTTCACAAGTGTGAGTCTAATAATAATAACTTTCCAGTTAATTAGAAATTAAATTCATGAGAGGAAAATATATGAATTTCGAGATGTAAAGTATGCAAAAAAAATTTCAACACAGATGTCAAAAAAAATAAAATAAATAAACATGGATCTATGCCATTTATCATCTTTTTTCATTTTTCCATGTACATGAACATGGAGAATGTTCCTCATTATTCAAAGAAACACTGGTATAAAAATTTTAAAAAAAGAAAAAAATAAAATAAACATAAAAAAAGAAAAGAAAAAGAAAAAAAAGAGAAAAAATAAAAAATAAAAAAAGAAGAAAAAAAATGAGAAAAACCAGCACCCAAGTACTATTGAATATGAAAAAATTTGAAAAGATTAACAAAATAAAAATTGATGGAAAAAATAATAATTGATAACTTGTTTTTGAAACCTCTGAGTCTTGCAAGCAAACAATCAACAAAGAGCAAGGTGAGATGTGGGGTTCCCTTAACAAACCCTCGAGTGCCTAAGTCAGGAAGGGCAAAAAGAGAGTTTAGAGAGATAAAGAAAGTAATATGTCAATAGAATAGAATGAATAAGAATGAGGGATATGTGGAGTATTTATAGAGATAGTGATGCTCAAATCTGAGAGGAATAGGATTCCTTAGCTGCTTAGGACTTGTGCTTTTGAGGAGTACCTTCCTATTCAAATGTCTCCCTAATTAGGGACTTCTTCCTATTTGCATTGGACATTCTTCCTCTGCAAGTAATCCCTCTTTAGGACAATTAACCCTTATTATAATAAGAATATGTATATGGGGTATCAAGAGTCCCTCCTGAAAGTCTATTAGGATATTTATGTCCGAGATTTTTAAATTTTCAAGAATCATTCTGAATGTCGATGAGTAACTTGGTAGTCGATTTATTGACAAAAGAGTATTTTTACTTTGAAGTCTCGAGTGCCGTTGATGGATAACTTAAGGTGGCCAGCTTCAGTCATTGAATCTTTGGGATGCTCAGTATATCAAGTCTTAGAATCATTGTTTATGAAAACCCTAAGGTGCCAACAGGACTTAGATGGGCATTACTGAGTGTTGTCAGACATTTCTAGAATGATGCTCAGTGTTATAAAATGACCTGAGGGGACCAGCTTTAGTCACCGGAGTTTTGATGCTCGGTGTTATAAAACGACCTGAGAGATTAACCCGTCAGTGTTATGAAATGACCTGAGGGGACCAACTTTAGTCACTAGAGTTTTGATGCTCGGTATTATAGAAAAGATCTGAGTCTCGGAACCTCAGTATTATAGAAATGACCTGAGGGTGCCAGCTTCAGTCACTGGACTTAAATGCTTGGTGTTATAGAAACGACCCGAGTCCCAGAACCTCGATATTATAAAAATGACCTGAGGGTGCCAGCTTTAGTCACTAAACTTAAATGCTCAGTGTTATAGAAACGACTTGAGTCTAGGAACCTCAATATTATAGAAACAACCTAAGGGTGCCAGCTTTAGTCACTGGACTTAAATGCTCAATGTTATATAAATGACTCAAGTCTCAGAACCTCAATATTGTAGAAATGACCTGAGTGTGCCAGCTTCAGTCACTGGACTTAGATGCTCGGTGTTATAGAAATGATCCGAGTCTCAAAACCTCAGTATTATAGAAATGACCTGAGGGTGCCAGCTTCAATCACTGGACTTAGATGGTCGGTGTTATAGAAATGAACCGAGTCCTAAAACCTCAGTATTATAGAAACGACTTGAGGGTGCCAACTTCAGTCACTGGACTTAGATGCTCAGTGTTATAAAAATGACCTGAGTCCTGCGAAAGAGTTAGCTTTTAATGTCATGCCTTTTGAGATGCCTCATTTTAAATTTTAAAACTGTCATGTCATTCGTATGTCGGAAGAGAAGATGTTTTGGCTGCTGCTAGCATAACTACTAGAATAATGAGCTTTTCTTTTTCCTGAAATACCCCTTAGGACCATAAAGATGTCCTTGATTCTCATAGGGGCATTAGATGGTATTCTAGAACCTTCTGTCTTCTTTAAAAACCCATCTTTTTTGTCCATTTTGCATCTTTGCTTTCTCTTTGCAATTAATTATTCGTATACTTTTCTGCTTTCAAGTGTCTTTCTGCTTCAATGTTCATTGCCTTTTCTTGAAGAATTTCTCTTTGTTTCCCAGGTGAAAACCTTTTCTTTCTTATTATTTTTCTTTCTTTCATCTCTTCTTTATAGGTCTCATGGCTCCACAAGAGTAAGTTAGTTCTAACTTGTTTGAATCTAAGGTAGATGAGGGTATGCTTGAATGGTATATAAGGAGATATAGCATTCCCCAGAGGTTTGTGTTGCACACTGTAGGTAGAAATTTTAGGGCTCATGAACCCTTGTTAGATATGGAAAAGATGATTATCTATGCTGACTAGATGGAAGGGGGGTTAAGGTTCCCTATGGATCCTTTTGTGAAGAGTTTCCTAAATAGGTTTAACATTGCTCCCTGCCAACTTCACCCTAATAGTTATAGAATTTTGACTGGGCATGTAGAACTTATGCATAAAGAAGGTAGAGAGCCGAATTTAGATATGTTCTGATTTATGTATAACTTGAATAAGAAGAAAGGGGAACTGATGTTTTCCTTGTCGGCTTTTTTAAATCATAGTTTATTTGTTAAACTTTTGAACCTTTAAAAGTCTTGGACACACAAATTTTTTATGATCAAACATCCAACAGAATTTGCTAATGTCCGACGTATGTGGGTCGACAAATGTTACCGGGTGAATCATCCCACCCGACTATCCTATGAAGGTGCCAGTTTAATGAAAAAGTTTCATGAGAACTGCTTACTCAGAGATACGTCTGCTGAGACTTTCTCTCAGTGATATATTCGGAGAGTTTATCCAGGCAATATAGATGAGGATGTAGAGGGTAAGTTATGATCTTCTGACTTTTCCTTTTCTTTTATTTATAAATGGTTGATTATTTTGTGTTTACGTACGAACTCCTTTCAGATGATAAACAAGAGGAGGTGCAAGAGATTACTGACTTGACTTAAGATCAAGAGGTCTTGGAAGTCCAGTTTAATCCTCAAATGAGTGCTAACGAGAGCTTACTGATGAACCCTGCTCGAGAGGAAGCTCTTGGGGCTTTCAAAAAATGCACCCAAGATGAAGGAGCAGATGAAGAGGAGCTGATTGAAGGGAGTAGGCTATTTGTAAAGTGCCTTCGGATACTTAGATGCCCGAACATACGAAAGTGGATCATGCAAAAAATGAATACCCAAGTGAGGGACCGATGTGCTAAATCTTTACACTTTTCAGAGGACATCCAAAGGTGGATGATGGTGGATAAAGAGGAGCTGATGAATTCTCTTGTTACCCACACTCTTGATGTAATTTCCTTTTCTTGGCTTTCTATTTTAGTTGTATTTACGGATGTTCTGAAGGAGGAACATCCGTAAATAAGGTCTGCTGCTAGCAAAGGATAATTACATCTTATTGAAGAGTGAAAACAGTCTGAAGGAGGAAAAGTTGGGTACCATTGAAATAGAGTATGAAAAGAAGCTAGAGATGGTGAAAGGGGCACTTGAGCTATGCCAAACTAAGCATGCGGAAGCCAGGTCCTTGGTTGAGCAAAATCAAAAGAGGGTCCAGGAGCTTAAGCATTCATAAGCTCAGCTTACATTAAGGATTGAGAAATTGGATTCTAAGCTTGGGTCTTTGAAGAATGAGTTAGTTGATGAAAACATTCGAGCAAGTGATAAGAAGAATTACAAGAAAATGATGAAGGGATTCCTCAAGGCTTTCAAATATGAGTGTCAGAGAATTCTACTTGCTCAAAATCCAGACTTAGACTTCTCTGAGCTTGAGAAGATAACATCTAATGACTTGGCAAGACTAACTGCTGAGGAGGATGCTAATAAGAAGTCTACCTCTGAGCAACTTAGGAATCTAAAGGCTGCTATAGAGAAAAATGCTACTGAAACTACTCCTTCTGCCTCTAAAACTGCTTCTTTGCCCAAAGTTCAAGCCTTTTAAAATCCTCTACCTACTACTAGGATTGCGCCTCCTGAAACTGAGGCTAATTAGTAAATGTTCATAATATTTCTCTTTTTTTTTTGTAAAGCAACAACATTAGTAATGAAATTCGACTTTTATTTCTAAGATTGCTTTATTTTAAGTACATTTATTTTATTAATAGTATTTTCTGAGACTATATGAGTTCCAATAATGAGGCAACTCTTTTCCTTATCCATCTTTGATTCTATATACCCCCTTAGTCATTTTTTCAACAACTTGATAAGGGCCTTCACAGTTAGCTCCAAGTTTGCCTATTTCAGAGCTGCCTTTACCAATGTCAGCTCTTCTGAGTACCCAATCTCTGACCTTAAACTATTTTGGTCGGACATATTTGTTGTGGTACTCCTTGATCTTCTGTCTTTGAGCTTCTACTATAATAGCTGCTTGTTCCCTTCTCTATTCAAGCAGGTCTAAGCATATCCCAACATTGATGTTGTTAATCTCTCAATCCAAATCCTTCGTTACTTGGTAGCTTGATGATCTAATCTCCACTTGGATTAAAACATCCATTCCATACGTCAACCTGAAAGGCATTACTCTTGTGGAAGTTTTAGGTATTGTTCTGTTTCGTCAACCTAGTTTCCCTTCTTCTCATCTAGCCTCTTTTTCAGTCCTTGCATGATGACCCTGTTGGTGATTTCTATCTGACCATTTGTCTATGGATGGGATATTGAAGTGAATATGAGGTTTATGTTGAGATCTGAACAGAACCTTTTGAACTTCTTATTATCAAATTGCTTCCCATTATCGGTGATTAGAGTATGGGGTATGCCAAATCTACAGATGACTTCTTTCTAAAAAAATGATAAATCTGAGCTTTTGTAATAGTTAGGACAACTTCCACCTTTATCCATTGGGTGAAGTGGTCTATGGCTACAATCAGGAACTTCTTTTGAGACATTGAGACTGAAAATCGACCTAAGATGTCCATCCCCCAAACTAAAAAAGGCCAAGGACTTCTAATTGGATGTTGAGCATTGGAAGGCTTGTGATCAAGACGGGCAAACTACTGGCACTTGTGGCATTCTTGGATGAGTTTTTGAGCATCTTTAAACATGGTAAGCCAATAGTTACCTTGTAGCAATGCTTTTCTGACCAATGAGTTGTGTGACTTGTGTGCTCTACAAATTCCTTCATGAATTTCTCTAAGTATATAATTGCCTTCTTCCGGTGATACACACTAAGACCTTGGGTGTGATAAAGATCTTCTGTAGAGTTCTCCATGCATTGAGTAATGTGCAGCCTTTATTTTCGGCTTCCAAGCCTTTAGTTTATCTTGTAGGAGAATGCCATGCTATAGATATTGAATAATTGGCTTCATCCACTCTGCCACCTCCTAGATATCCATGATCTCTGCTTCTTCATTGTTGGGTTTAATCAGTTCTTCAGTTAGCTCAACTTCTTTTAATTTTTAGTTATCTTCTACTGCTGATTTAGCCAATAGATTTGCATCTGAATTTTCACTTTTAAAAATTTATATTATTTCCTATTGTCCCCCTTCCTGCTCGAGCTTGTTTAGGAGTTGTCTGGCCTTCTCAATATATTTGATTATGCTTAGTTCCTTGATCTGATATATTCCTTTGACTTGGTTAATAACCAATTGTGAATCATAGTATATTTTGAGATTCTCGGTTCTGACTTCTGTAGCGAATTTTAGCCCTGTGATTAGTGCTTCATACTCGTTTGCATTATTAGTGGCATTGTATTTGATTTGTACCGCATATTTTATTATAACTTTGCTTGGTCCTCTGAGGATAATTCCAACTCTAGATCCCCATACCCCTAAAGCACCGTCTATAGATAACTTTCATTCTGGATATAAAGAAGTGACTATATCTTCCACTGTCATCTCTTGTATGAAATCTGCTAAGGCTTAGGCTTTGATTTGATGCCGAGATTCATAGCTAATGTTAAATTCTCCAAGCTACACTGGCCATTGAACTAATCCTCTAAAAGTTTTAGGTCTTTTTAAGATTTTCCTTAATGGGAAACTGGATCTAATAATGATTGAGTGAGCCTGAAAATTGTGTCTGAGCTTTTGAGATATGTGAACGACAGTCATGGCCAGTTTATCTAATTTTGGATACTCGATTTTTGACCTTATGAGTATCTTACTAATGTAGTATACCAGATTTTCCTGGCTTCCTTCTTCTTTAATAAGTACTGATACGATTGATTCTTGGCTAACTGAAAGATACAAATATAAGACTTCTCCGGGAATTGGCCTATTGAGTAGTCGTGGTGAGGACAAGAACCTTTTGATGTCTTCAAACGCAGCTTAACACTCTTCATTCCACTTAAATTTCTTTTGAGTTTTTTAGGGCTCGGAATAGTGGTAGACATCTTTTGGTTGAACTATGAACCACCCCAATGCTTTTATTCTTCTATTTAGCTTTTAAAGTTCATTTAATGATGCTGGAGCTTTCATTTTGAGGATTACTCCTATTTTTTTTTGGATTAGCGTTGATTCCCTTGTGAGAAATCATAAAACCTAAGAATTTCCCAGCTCTTAGTCCAAAAACACATTTATCTGGATTTAACTTAATCCGGTATTGATCCATTATAAGGAGGATTTGATCAAGATCTTTGGAATGTTGCTCTACTCGCTAGCTTTTAAAAATTATATCATCCATGTACATTTTAACATTCTTTCCAATTTGGTGTTTGAAGATGTAATTTATCAGTCTCTGGTAAGTTGCTCCAGCATTCTTCAAGCCAAAAGGCATAACCTTATAGCAGTAAAGGCCTTCATGAGTGATGAATGATATTTTTTCCTGATCTTCCTTTTTCATTGGGATCTGGTGATACCCTTGAGCAACATCAATAAAGCTATACAGGCTATGGCAAGCAATCCAGTTTACTAACTGATCAATTATTGGTAATACATAGTTGTCGTTGGGGCATGCTCTATTGAGGTTAGTGTAATCAATGCACAATTTATATTTCCTATTTATTTTTTTTACCAAGACCACATTAGATACCCATTCTGGATGTCTGACCTCCCTGATGAATCCGACATCCAATAACTTCTTCGTTTCCTCAATAATCACCTTATGTCTTTTATATGTGAATTTCCTCGTCTTTTGAACTACTGGCTTTGCTCCTGGAATGATGTTCAGACTGTGTGATGCAACTCGAGGGTCTACTCCCACAATCTCGAATGCTTTGGAAGCGAAGCTATCTGAGTGTTTGATGAGAACTTCTCTTATTCCTCTTTTGACCCTGTCATCAAGCTCGTTGCCAATCCTGACTATTTTTCTTTAGCTATTTTCAAAGTCTAGAGTTGATTAACTGGCTCCAGGTTTGCACCTTATTTCTATGTTTCTAAGGATTCCGGAGGGAATGCTTCTATCTAAGGTTTGACAACCAACTAATAACATTGTTTGGCCATAGTCTGATCTCTATGAATCATTATTACTCGATCTTCTAGAGGAGTTTTCATGGTCAGCCACCTTATGCTCGTAGCTGCATCAATTTCATGGAGGATTGGTCGTCCTATGATACCATTGTATGTGAGAGGAAGATCCACCATATTAAATAAGGCTTTGACAACTTTTACATCACCAATATCTTGGTTGCCAAACTCCACAACTAGTTCCACCAATTTAATGAGTTACGTTGTTCCTCCATAGAAACTCATAATGGGATTCCAGATGAGCTTCAAATCAGTGACAGAACCTCCCATTGCCTTGTAAGCATTACAAGAAAGTGCATTGACAACACTTTCATCATTAATTAATAATCTTTTAACTAGATAATTATTGATGAAGGCATTAACCATTAGGGCATCATTATGTGGGTACTGGACATCTTTCTATCCTCCAGGCTATGGTATGTTTTAGTCCAGGGATAAGACTTTCATCTTTCTGAGTTCTCTTTGGCCTTTTTTGTGCTGAAGTCTCTCCTCCGATGATCATATTGATGATGCCAGCAACTTCATTCTGAGCTTTCTTTGGTTTCAACTTATCTCTATTCTGATTTTTAGAATCCTGATTCCTCAGGACATTATTAGTGAATCTTCCAAGTTGACCATTATGTATCACCTATTCTATGGCTTTCTTTAAATCTCAGCACGCTTCAGTCTCTTGCCCATAATCTTGGTGATACTGACAATATAACCTCTTATCTTGCATGCCTCCTGGTTAGACTCAATCTTTTGGGTGGAGCTATTCCTACTCCATTTTATCTAATCCACATAAGGATTTTTGATCTTGGGGCATTCAAAGGTGTGTACCTCTCGGTTTCCCTTTTGAACCCCTCAGTCGGGTTTCTGAAGTTAGGGCTCTGAACTCGAGGTCTTTTGGGTTCTAATCTTTCATCTCTTTTGAAGGGCACATTGTCATTATCTCGGTGTAACCTTCTATCACCATCTAGTTTTATCAACTTGATTGCCATAGACATTACTTCAGAGAAAGTGTTAGGTTCTTTAGTCATGATTTTGTCTTTGAGCTTCCCTAAATGAGTCTCATTCTTCATTGCCTATATCACTCAAGTTCTCAATTTGCATAACAACTTTATTGAATATATCTAAGTAGCTCCTTAATGACTCTGTGGCTTCTTGTTTGCACATTCGGAGATCATTTATACTCTTGGAAGGAGGAACATTGGTAATGAATTAGTCTAAAAATTTTCAACTAACTCCTTGAAGGACGAGATTGAATTCTTCGATAGCCGATGAAACTACCTCTAAGTTGTCTTAGTAAGCGTGCTGGGAAAAACTCGACAAAGGATTCTATCATTCACATTCTAGAACATCATCTTAGTCCTAAATGATGATATATGGTTGATCGAGTCTTTGGTGCCATCATACTGTCTAACTGAGGTAGTTTGAACTTAGATGGAATCTCAATTCTAACTATTCTGCTCACAAATGGTGTTATTCCTTTCAGAATGCTTTTATTCTCCTTCCTTAGTCTAGTGCGAGCCTTCTAGATTACTTTTTCAACCTTCTGGGCTACCTTAGAATCATCTAAGGCAGGGATGCTAGTACTGGACTCACCTTCTGGATCTTTACGACCTTCTTTTCTTCCATCGGGCGTGTCTTGGGTTATAGCTGGCAGTATGTTATTCTCCGAATTAACTCTTCCGGGATTGCTGTCTTGAGTTACGACATTTAGCTGTTACTGCATTAGGGTAATCTAAGCTTGAATATTATTGACCATTGCCTCTTTGTATAATGGAGGCAAATTGGGTGTCTGTGTAATAGTGCTTAAATCAGGTGTATTTATGGCAGGGAATTCTGATAAACTTGGGAAAGGTATAGGTGTAAGCACCCAATTTTGAGATGACTAGAGTATGGATGCAAAAGAGGACTCCGATGATGAAAATTTGTTGCAAATAGATCTCTAGTATTTGAATTTCGGATCCCAAGGCTTGATTGCATTTTCTATGGACTAAATTGAATAGTCTCTTTTTCTTCAAGGGTCTTTTTGTAAAAAAAATCGAAAGAATGGATTTCCGATCGGAAATCTAGAATTTCGATAGAAATTCCAAATTGTCGATCGGTAATCCACAATCCCGGTGGGAATTATACTATCCCGATACGTGAAAATATGATTTTTTTAAAATTTTTATTCTTAAATTTTGATTGGTCAAAAAATTAATTTCAAAATAAATAAATCACTCTGTAAATTTTATTTTTCCGAATGATAAAGTTTTATCATATTAGTTGGGATAATAATCTATCGCGATTAACCTAATCTATCTACTGGGAGAATAAAAGGGGAGCCTAATTGATCTACTAGGAGGGGGGACGAAAAAGAAACAGAGAGAAAAAAAAAGTCGAAAAAAGAGAGAAACAGAGAAAAAAAGAGAACGAAAAAAAAAGTTTTTCTTCCTGGAAAAGTTTCTTTATTTGAAAAGGAAAAAAAAACTTTTTTTTTCTTCAGAGAATTACCCATTTTCTTTTGGAAAAATAATCAAAGCCTAAAACTGAGAAAATCAATATTGCAGATCTATTCAAACGGTGAATCAAACAAAGCCTCTGAGGAGCTAATCAATATTGCATCTCTGCATTTCATCCCTTTTCTTTTCTTTTATTTATTTTCATTTGATTTTTATTATTTATTTTATTATTATTTTATTCTAATCATTTTTTATTTTTTTGTTTTGTTTCTTTAATGATGGTGGTGGAAATATTATATGTCATGGAGATGAGATTGAACGGATTAAATCTATGAAGGTTCATGGAATGCCATAGATTAATCCATGTCAAAATCACATAGTTTTAGGTTTATTTTATTTTCTGTGTTTTAGTGATATTTACATTGTGTATTTATTTTTGATTTTTTGGGCATGTAACTATTATTGTACGTAGGATTGTAATAGCCCCATTAGTGGGAATATAGTGGAATTTTAATTTTCTGCACTTAAAAATTAATTAGTAAATTAGGTCCATTTGGTAAAATCCTAATTAAAATCAATGGTGGCTTTAGATTAATTTAGGTGGTATGTAAATTAAATTAGGGTTAGAAATATTTGTTTGTATGTTTATTTGGTTTGTTTTATTGTTTGGGCTTGTTTTTATGCTTTATTTTATTTTGATTCGTTTTGGGCCCCAAGCCCACGTGTAAGTTTTAACTCACTGATAGAATAGACATTTAAAATTAAATTTAGGTTTAATTAACTTTAAAATTAATTTAGGCCCATTGGGTTAATTTAGATTTTAGGCCCATTTTTAGTTAAATAAAATTAACTTAGACTTAGCTCAGCCCATTAATAAAGTCTTCTTCATAATTTGTAGACTTAGGATCATTTTATTTAATTAAAATTGATTAGAATTAAGCCCACTAATTTTTTTTTTTGTTTTAAAATTTAATAGACTTAGGCCCATTTTCTTTAAAATTAAAATAAATAGATTTAAGCTCACTAATCATCAAAATGTAGGCCCACCTTTAGTTCCATTTCACTTGTAAATAAAATATGTAGATTTAGTTAACTTAAATTAAAATCAAATGTAGTTTGGATTTAGGGGCGTTGCGCTTTGAATGCATTTTTATGTGCTTTTTCATGGATTGGTTGCCTTAGGGTTAGATGGATGTTCAATTAAGGTTTAATGAAATTGCATGTAATTAGGGAATAAGATAGTAATTCATAAAATAATTCTAAATGAACACAAGATTAAAAGAAGTTGGTATTCCGTATTCAGAACTCCTGGTTGTGGTGCTAGTTTGTATTAAAGAATCGAGTTACCACCACTTTCGATTTGTCCCAGTTATTATCCTAGGTGGCGACTCCTTATCTCCATGCCATGTCTTTGTGACAGTGGTTAGTGTGTTCCCTAGAGCCTTGAGCTCAAATAATATCGCGGTTGCAATAAACTTGGGGGCGCGCTAAACCTCGCCATCTACAGTTGTCATGATAGGTACCGTAGTCTTCCTTCCTTTATAGGTAAAAACAAAAACCCCATCTTCTCTTTTATTAAGGATAAAATTTCGCATATAATTCATGGGTGGAGGAAAAAATTTCTTTCTAAAACTGGATAGAAAATTTTACTCAAAATTGTTTTGCAAGAAGTCCCTAATTATACTATGAGTGTGTTCCTTCTTCCTCTTAATTTGTGTGCTAATCTTAAGAAGATGATGAACTCCTTTTGGCGGGGGTTAGGTAGGAGTCTTCAAAGGGCATTAATTAGAGAAATTAGGATCGTCTTTTTGTTCCTAAAAGCAAAAGTGGTATGGGATTCTGGAAGCTTCCTGATGTTAATCTCTCTTTCTTGGGAAAGCAGGCTTGGAAATTTCTCACTAACCTTTCATGTTTGGTTTTTTGTCTTTATAAGGCTTTCTATTTTCCTAAATGTTCATTTTTGGATGCCTCTCTTGGGTACAATCCTAGTTATATTTGGCGTACTATGTTGGCCGCCCATAATTTAATTAGGGAAGGTTGTAGGCTTCAGATTGGTTCTGGTGTGTCAGTTCAGGTTTGGGGTGATCCGTGGCTTTTAGGTTCATAGCCTTGTATTAGTTTTGATGCCCTTAAGGAGTTGCGTCATATCACTGTCAATCAACTTATGAGTCCGAGGGCTCGTCATTATGATCGGGATATCATTGTTGATTTATTTAATGCCACAAATCAATCTCTTATTCTGCAAGTTCCTCTTAGCTGGAGCACCTCCTTAGACACGCATTTATGGAAATTTGAAGATAAATGTTCTTATTCAATTCTGAGTGGCTATAGATTATGTTCTAAAGATCTGATTGCTCACTATTCTGATGACAATGTTTCTTTTTGGCAAAAATTATGGTCTGTTCACATTCCTC
Organism: Mallotus repandus; assembly: GCA_949671775.1. Lineage (NCBI taxonomy): Eukaryota > Viridiplantae > Streptophyta > Magnoliopsida > Malpighiales > Euphorbiaceae > Mallotus > Mallotus repandus. The sequence continues at coordinate 2,733 of CATIWM010350859.1, read as the reverse complement.
ATAAAGTTAAGAATATGGCTTGGAGAGTAGCTACTTCTTCTCTTCCAACTTTGGATATCTTACGTAGCAAGCGTGTGGAAGTTGGATCTTAATACTGCTTATGCAAAAGGTATTTTAAGAGTATTTTGCACATTTTTGTTCATTGTCCTTTTGTTGTTGCTTGTTGGAGGCTGTCGAGTTTAGTCATTGGTTCGGGCTCTGTTATTGATTTCTCTGAGTGCCTTTCCTTAACTTTTAATAAGTTGAGAAGTGAAGAGTTTGGGTTATGTTTGATGATCTGTTAGGCCATATGGGGTGCTCGAAATGATTTAGTTTGGAATGGGAAGGTTTTTTCCCCGTGTCAGGTGGTTAATTTTGGGGGATCACAACTTTTTCATTAGACTCTGGTGCAACTTAAATGCCCTTTCTCTATTTCTTCTCCGTAGGTTCATGCGTAGTCTGCTGGTGTGCTTTCTTGGAACAGACCCTATGCTAGTTTTCAAAAAATTAATACTGATGCTGCTTTATTTGCCTTTTCAAATAAGATGGGTTTTGGGTTAATGTGCTTAGATAACAATGGAGTTTTTATTTCTTGTAAATCGATTCTAGTTCATAAGTGTTCTGATCAGCCCTATTTGGTCGAAGCTCTTGGTGTCTGAGAGGCATTGAGCTAGATTAAAAGCAATTCCTGGAGTTCTGTTATTGTTGAGACTGATTCCTTAGTGGTTTATAATGCCATTAATCGGCACTGTAAAGATGATTCTCCTTTTAGCATTATCATTGATGATTCTCCTTTTAGCATTATCATTGATGATAGTAATAACCTTTTAGTTGCTTTTTCTAATGTAAGTTTATGTTTTATTAGGAGATCTGCAAATCATGTTGCTTATTCCTTAGCCAAAGCTGTAGATTCTCTGTTAAATACTTTGCTTTGGGTGACTCATCCCCTAAGCTTAATCTTGGATGCTCTTTGTTCTTATTTACTTCATTAATGTCAGTTTCCATTTTCCTTTAAAAAAAACAACAACAATATAACACATCCATATCCAAGAATTAATCATGAGCACCACCCAAAGCATCATGAAGGTTGCTACTTTCCTCCTATCTCTTCTTGCCTTGGCTTTGGCTTCCTCATTCTTAGCCAATGCTTATGATCCTAGCCCCTTGCAAGATTTCTGTGTAGCAACCAAAAATGCTAAATCTTCTGGTAAATAATTATTTATTTTTCAGTGCTTATATATATATATAACTGGGTTCTTCTTATTTTGCTCAACTAAAATATAATGAATCAGATTTTGACTGATTCAAACTTATAATCTTTCATCTGATCAGAATATAATTTCATATGCTAGCGATGTGAGCCAAAGTGCTAACTAGCATTGAACTTTTAATATATACGATATATTATTTTTTAGGGAAAATGTGCAAATACCCCACTGAAGTTTTACCCTAAGTGTTGATATGCTATTAACGTTATTTAGGGTTTTAATACACCATTAACGTTATTCAGGGTTTTAATACACCATTAACGTTTAAAAAATGGAGCGCATAACCCCCCCTAAACGTTAACACCTGCCTATGTGGCAGCTGGGACCCACAACTCATGAGTACAATTAAGTCTTGTAACTTTTTTTTAGTACAATTAAGTCCTATAGATTAATAAAAAAATTAATTTTAAGGGTTACTAACAAACAAAATTGATAAATATTTTTAAAAATATCTATATGACATAATTATAAAATTTTAAAAATTTTTAAACCTATAAAATATATATATTTTTAATTTTTTCTTTAATTTAAAAAACTTTTGTAGTCCCATTACATTTTTAAATTTTTTTATTCAATTATTAAAATTAAATTTTTGTAGTCCCATTACATTTTTATTCCCTAAAACTATAGTCATTTTGAACCTATAACCACTTTTGACTATATAGGGATAGTTTAAGACTATACTATAAGCTAACTTTTAATTTTTGGGTGTTAAAAAAATTGCTAGTTAATTAAAAAATGTATATTATGATAACTTAATTAGCATATCACACTGTTTATATTAATTTTTGGGACAAAAAAAATTTAATTTTAACAATTGAATAAAAAAAAATTTATTTATCACTTATTGTGTAGGTTTAAAAATTTAAACTAATTAATAAAATTTTAAAAATTTTTAGTCAACCATTGAAATTAAATTTTTAGATTAATTATCAATTTGCTATTTATAGTAATGAATAAAATTGAATTTGAAATATATATCACTTAATTGTAAAGTTTTTTAAATTCAAGAAAAAATTAAAAATATATATTTTATGGGCTTAAAATTTTTTAAAATTTTATATTTATGTTATATAGATATTTTAAAAAGTGCTTATCAATTTTGTTTGTTAGTAACCCTTAAAATTAATTTTTTTATTAATCTATAGGATTTAATTTTACTAACAAAAAGTTACAAGACTTAATTGTACTCATGAGTTGTAAGTCCAAGCTACCATATAGACATGTGTTAACGTTCGGGGGGTTATGTGCTCCATTTTTTAAATGTTAATGGTGTATTAAAGCCCTAAATAATGTTAATGATATATAAACACTTAGGGTAAAATTTCAATGGGGTATTTGCACGTTTTCCCTTATTTTTTACTTCTTTTGTAAATAATATAAAACGAAAAATATTTCTTTTGTATGCAGTACTCGTGAACGGAAAATTCTGCAAGGATCCAGATAAAGTGACAGTAGAAGATTTCACATTTTCTGGGCTTAATGT
>CATIWM010350831.1:0-14102 GCA_949671775.1 Mallotus repandus | reverse complement strand
ATAGCAGCTAGTGTGCTGGTTTATTAACCTATTCTATGGACATTGGGTTTGAACCAATTTGTTGTTATATCCTAAGTGTGTTGACGCAATTACAATGCGTCCCATTTTAGCTGGATAAGCATCACCACAAGTCACGAAGATATATTTATTCACAATTACAACACATTCCCCACAATCTACTTTCATTCATAATATAGACATTGGGATAAACAAACTGCTGCCTCACTTTAAGCTTGCTAGTAACTATCATAGCAACAACTGTTAAACCACAGCTGTGATTATACCAGGATACAAGTTAGTAGTCTACCCCTCCAATAAACGTATATTCAGCTCCTTCAACATCAACTTTGCAGATTTTGGCTCTCGATCTTTACTCACAACCAATAACTACTTCTATTGGCATAACAAAATCATTATCAACATAAACAAAAAAAATGACCACTATGAGCCACGCTGCACTTATATACAATGCGCACAGTTATTACTTATCAAATTATATCTTCTAACCATATGTGCCAATTACAAATCTCTTACCATATCGGACACTAATAAGAAGGTACATTTATCAAGTCACTGTTTAACAAGGTTACCATACATATTACTTGGTTCAGAATTAAAACAATTACGTTATCCTTAGTAATGTCAACTTCTGTGTTGCTGTCTATGCCTAAAGATGTACATTCAACAAAACATTATAACTACAACCTTAATATCATGAAACACAATTCTGCACCAAAAACAATGAAATTGAAAACATATCATAGCTTAAATAAGCCTTGCACTTGTTAGGCAATATGCATTAACTATGATAGCAGTGTTGACCATGTACGACAACACACCTACTGTTACACCTATCCATGGTCCAAACATGCGTCACAAAGCTCACACCCTAACCTCACATTCCACAATGTTGATGCATACCATTGTCCAGGTCTCATATCATGAATTTTATCAACTAATCACTACTCACACTCAATTAATATGAACACACCCCATTATTATTACTAACTTGAGTTTTTGTTATACTGTCTTCCACCAGAACTAATGTTGTTACAATCAACTGACAACTATGACTTAGCAACATGTCTTGAAAGGTCAACTACTAAACCAAGTTACAGTATAACATCATCTAAACTCATATAATAGGTAATACTCACAATGAAACACTATCACTAACCATCAATCGAATAATGGTGTTGCTCCAATGAATGAGCTCAAGCATATTGTTATCTGACAATAAACAGAGCTCCATTTTTCGCATTACAGAATATCATCCAATTCTAACACTTGATGTACTGAAAACCAATTGGCATCATTTATCGGTTCACATGATATACAAACATCTTCCTCGCTCAGCATGTCTAACCTCATCAAACAATCATAAACATGAAATATATCATATAGAATATAACCAATAACAATTTTCTTTACGAGGGTAAATTCAAACACTCGTAAATTTATATTGTCAATTAACACAATCAGCCCTTAATTTATGCAATTTTACAGAACAAATTTACTTTACGCTTCATAAATAAAAGATAAACCCAATTACATTATGATAATGGATGAGCATTAAAAAATATTAATAAAGTGATATATAACTATAGAAACACGAAGTACCACTGTAAGAACCTTTTAATTACGATGAACATTTCCTTGAGCTTTACATTAAACCTCATCAGTAGGCAAATGAAATATATCATGTGCTGCTTAACACCCTCAATTGTAGTGATATATGCATACCTATGTTAGAAGGAGGACCTAAACAAACTCCATAACAAACCCAAATACAGATGAAAAGTATATCAGAATCAACAAATTAAAAAAAATCGATTAACAAATGAACAAAACTGACATACCACTTTACCATCCTCTGCAATTCTGGTGAAAAGTAGGTTATGTTTTACACCCAACCTCCTAAGTAGATCGCTAAACCAATTAACGTCCTTAAACAACCAGATTCATAACATATTCGCAGGCAATTAGTTTGACGATGCAACATTGTCCTGGTGTGAACGTACAATGAGGATTAATTCAACGATGCACTGATGAACTGTGATGGAGAACAAAGGGCTTTGATTTTTTCTTTCAACTACAGGCCACACCTTTAGAGCTTTCTTCCAAAAATGCCCTTCGGGTAAATTTACTATATGTATGCAGCGATTACTTTCGTACTCCATACGGTATGCAAACGATTAGGCTATTTTCATTATTTTAAAACCTGTGAAAGACTGTTACATGTAATCTTTGGTATTCAGTAGCGTCAACTGTATCTTTGACTATTTAGGAGTTTGAGTGAAGGTAAATTTTTTTTTTAATATATAAAATTTAAATTTAAGACTTTACATCTGATTTCTTTATCTTAAAATATTATTTTTTTATTAGTATGATTGGAATTTTTCTTAATTAATTCATCCAAAAATTTTAAGTTCATCTTTCTATATCTGAAATTGTAAATTATTTTTGTAAATAAATAATTAATTACTGTTATTTTTGTAAATTTTTTTAAACAAAAATTCATTAATTTGTTTTGTTTAAAATAACAAATAGTGTGTTTTAATTATATTAATCATATTTTTTAGCTTACGGGAAAATTATATATATATATATATATATATTTTTTTTTTAATTTCAAACTAAACATATAGTTTAAATAGATAATAAAACTTAAATTTAAATATACATCTGAATTTTTTTATAAACTTTTAATTAAAATTTAAGTGATTGAGGATTATTTAATGTAAATTTAGTGATTTGTATGTTTTATCACATTCTTGTGATAAATTATAAATTTAGATTAAATAATATTTTTATAAATTTAGTGATAAATAAAAATATAATATTACTGATATTTTTGAAATAAAATTAATATGATTTAAATAAATTTAAATGTAATCATATTTAATATTTTAATTAAAATTAAAATTAATTTAATAATTAATCATCAATAATTAATCTCTAATTTCATTTAACTCCACTAAAAATTTAATTTAATTTTTAAATAAAAATTTATTAAATTTTATAAAATTTATTTATACCAAACGCATTTTAATATGTTAAAATTTAGTAGAAAAAATAAAATAAACATTTTTTTACATAACATATTAATTTATAAATTTTATGATTCATTTAAAATCTTATATAATCATTACTAATTTATGAATGTCCCGATATCCATTTGTTTGATTCATAAATCTCAATTTAAAAAAAAAATCAATTTTTACAATCTAATATGAATGTGTTTAAGAACTAAAAGCAATAATAATTAATAGAATTGCAAAATCAATATTTCCCTTTGTTTTATTAATCAATTTTTTCTTATAATATTCAAGGTGCTTTTTTATTTTATTTTTTTTCCTTAAAAGTTTGCTGATTAATCAGATAGACCCTCCTTTTCCTATCTTCACACCAAACATTAAAAAAAAAAAAAAAAAAAAAGGAAGAGAAGCGGATTTCAATTCCGTCACATTCACATCCTCAAAGGTTTGATTCCCAATTTCTTCCGTTATTGCTATAATTCTGTTCAGATCTTGATATACAACGTTTCGCTATTGCTTTGATGACAATGATGTTCATTCACTTTTAGGTCTTTTGATTGATTCGTTAGGTTAATTGTGATCCATGATTTAACTGTTAAATGGCAAATGCGGGAGATTAGATCTGATGTAAGTGTCGGATCGAGTTATTTATTTGTGAAATTGGGTTGTGTTCAAGAAAAAAGATATGGCTTGGTTTAGCGGGAAGGTGTCTTTAGGTAACTTCCCGGATCTTGCTGGAGCGGTGAATAAGCTCAGTGAGAGTGTCAAGAATATCGAAAAGAACTTTGATAATGCTCTTGGTTTGGAGGAGAAGTCTGATGCTAATAGTGAAGGTACCCTTTTTTTTTTTAATTTCTTGTTTATACTTTCCTTTTAGAACTGTAAATGCTGCATTCTCATTCACGTAAAATGGGGTATTTTGTTTTGAAGCCCGAGTAGGCTTTAGTTTGCTACTTGCAGAATATTGGGAGGATGCAAGATTTCGATTCATTTGAATCATATTTAGTTGCTTATACTTGCTGAATTCAATTCTTTCAGTGTAATTATTTTTCGAGAAAAGTTAGTTTGGAGAAAATAAAATTGTGCAAAGAATGACATGAACTTGATTTTGATATGTCCCCAGATGAAGCATTAGAGGTTCTTTTGGGCATAATAGTATTTCACTATAGTAAGAAGATTTGAGAATATTGAATAACATAATCTGAATGTTTGTATGTGAATGTTTTATGTTCTGAATGACACGTTGAATTAAGAATTTTCCTATATTGTTGTCTGCCAGCTTCAGGACTATGGCCTGTTATGTCCTTTATGGGGCAAAAAAGTGATGATAATAACACTGAATCCTCAGTAAAAACTGGATCTCCTCAGAAATTGTCTACAGTTGAGGAAAATGAAATGCTTAAGTCGGCCACTGAACAGCCTGCAGTTGGAGAAGAAAAACAAACCATCAAAAATCAAAAAGAAGATGAACAATTGGATACTGCAGAAGAAAAGGATGATGTGGTTATAGAACCTGTAAAACCTGAAATTTCTGAGCCTTTGCCTGTTGAAATTCCTGAGCCAGCCGTTCATGATGTTAAGACACCAGAATCAGTTGACAGTCTGCAGGAGAAAGGGATCTCAGAAGCTGGGCCATCAGAAAAAATAACGCCAGCAGAGGTCAAATCAGAAGCTGTTGAAGTTGATCAAGTTGAGGGTGATACCGCAGTGCACGATGAGTCATTTAGAAAGGTTGATGGGCTTGAGAGCACTGATGAACAGAAGACAGAAACAGTGGGGACTGTGGAAGAAGGTTCTTCTCTTCAAGCTGAAATATCGAATGACACCCAATCTGAGTCATTAATTGATACGCAAGCTGGAGCTGCAATTGATCAATCTGATTTGGCAGTTAAAGCTGAAGAGACAGAGACTAGTCATGAAGTTTCTTCTTCTGCAGCAGTTCCGCCGAGTGAGGCTCCAGAGGTGGTTCCTGAATCAGTTTCAGGTGAAAATGATGTGAATATTAAGATAGTAGAAGAACAAAAGCAAGGCAATGATGGTGGAATGGACATTAAAGAGCAACGCCTGAGCTCAGCATCAAGTTTGTCTGACTCCTTAGACTCGGCTATTGAATTAGAAAAGTTGAAGATGGAGATGAAAATGATGGAAACAGCATTGCAAGGTGCTGCAAGGCAAGCTCAGGTATTTCTTTTTTATCCTTATTCTTTTATGTAGAAACATATTGTTTGTAGGAAACAAAAAAGACTTGAAAGTTTGCATCACCCCTGATGTTACTCTCCAGGAATATTCTCCTTACCATTTCATTTAGACATTTCTTTGCATTTGTTTTGCATAATGTAATTGAAATCCAACTCACATATAAAATTTTTTCCAGTCAAAGGCTGACGAGATCGCAAAGCTAATGAATGAAAATGAGCAACTGAAAGCTGTAATCGAGGATTTGAAGGTAACTATGAATTTTGTGTTTTTTAATCCTTTTAATTACCTCAAGTTCCTAGTTGTTACGTATCTTAAATGCTGTTATTCTGTGTAAAACAGTTTTGTTTCCTGAATTATACAAATTGCGTATTCAAAATACATTTTGTTACAAATGCACTCAAATTGACTTTGGTTTAGTGGGTATTTATCTTAAAGGAACTGGCAATTAAATTTCTGCCTGATCCTTAACTGTCATGTGCTAACGATGACTTTATTATCTTCCTCTGTGTCTATGGTCTGAGTCTTGATTATGCACATTCTATTTTATTTTAAAAATTTCTCTGTTCTATCCCTGGGCTGTATATTGTATTTTAATGATTAAATGTTATGGCACAGAGAAAATCAAGTGATGTGGAGATTGAGTCATTAAGAGAGGAATACCATCAAAGGGTTGCAACTCTTGAAAGAAAGGTATGCTTCATTAAAATTTTTCCCTTAATGCAACCTTCTATAAATGCACATATGCTTGAAATTTGGAAGCCTGAACATGTGCCTACCTATTGTTGGTTGCAACAATAACTGAAAAGAATGGGCTGTTGTTAGCATTCCTTGACCTGTTATGTCTAACCTAAGTTTTAACCAAGTTGTTATACATATTAGCTCCACGCGCTGCTTGACAGATTAATTGCATCTACTAATGGATTATGTACTTCGAGCTAATTTTTGCTGCTCTGTGTATTTATCAAAGACAGCACTGCTCATTATTTTGTTCATATTGCCAAGAGCCAAGGAATGAAGTTTTGGTTGACCTTATGTAATATCTTTCTTTATTAATCCTCTTACAAGTTAAAAGAAAAACTATGGAGTTTCATGTAGAGTATTTGTGATGTTCTCTATATTCCAATAATTTTAGAAGTGTGCATTTTGGTAAGCAAACACGGTGCAAGAGGTATAAGTAACAAACCCCAATTAATTAGAGCCTGAGGCCATACTCTGCATGCATTTAAAATGGAGAAAGTTATATGTATCTTGGGGTGATCTTATAGATACATTAGCCACTTCTGCATTTTAATTACACGTGGAAGTTTGGTTACAGGTTTATGCTCTTACAAAGGAAAGGGATACACTCCGGAGAGAGCAAAACAGAAAAAGTGACGCAGCTGCTCTTCTGAAGGAAAAAGATGAGATCATCAATCAGGTTATGGCTGAAGGTTAGCTACAACAACCATTTTTTATTTGCAGGGTTCTGATTATTTTATTGCTTTCTTGGAAAAATTTCATGATGCCTTGATTTTTTAGGCTTAAGCTCATGAGACATAATTATATGAGTTATCAATGATTATAGTGGGATATTTCTTCCACTAAAAATAGTTACTCTCGATGCAGTGGAATAGCTTGTTGATAAATTAGATGCATTATTTTAATAAACAAGATATGTTAAATTACTGACTTTGCAGGCTGTAAAAATTAATATATTTCTCTGTAATATGTTCCAGGTGAAGAGCTTTCTAAAAAGCAGGCTGCTCAAGAATCTACAATTAGAAAATTGAGAGCTCAGGTAGTTTTCTAACTTAGTTTTTCTTGAAACTTTCAGCTCCAATATCAGTAAAGCTGCCTTTCTGATCTCAGAAATCTTTTTTCTGTTTTCCACTCCTTTTTTTTTTTTTTTGTGAAAGCTTAGATTAGAGAGCTTGAAGAAGAGAAGAAAGGCTTGATGACCAAACTTCAGGTAATTTGATTCAAACTGGTACATAGCTGTCTTGTTTATCTCAACTCTAATTTTCTATTTGATGGGCTATTATATTGTACTTACTTGATTTCTGGCATCTCTGTGCTCAGAAATTTCATAATGCTAAAATTGTTCCAGGAGATGATTTTTACCATTGCTGTATACTTGTGTATGAAGCTTGAACTTTTAAGCTGCATGTTTACAGCATTTTTGTTGTCTTCAAATCAATGTTTAATGTCTTCTTAGAAGATGAATTTATATATCACTTGAAAGCAAAGGCAACTCCTTGGCTACAGAGTGGAAGGAGCATTCTTTAAAAATCATACTATTGTATCTGATTCTTTGTTCTTCTTTCATTATACTGCAGTAAAGAAAAACACTTTATAGGTGACATGGAGTACTTGCATTAAAATATTTGCTTATATGGCCATTGTTTTCTGGCAGCAATCCCATATTGTTAAAACATTATGAACTTTTTTTGATGCACTTACAGGTGGAAGAGAACAAAGTAGAGAGTATCAAGAAGGATAAGACAGCTACGGAAAAGTTGCTACAAGAGACAATAGAAAAACATCAAGCAGAACTATCATCACAGAAAGAATATTATACAAATGCTTTGACTGCAGCCAAGGAGGCTGAAGCATTAGCAGAGGCACGTGCCAATGATGAAGCCAGAACTGAATTAGAAAGTCGTCTAAGAGAGGCTGAGGAACGTGAGAGTATGTTAGTTCAGACACTCGAAGAGCTAAGACGAACTTTGACAAGAAAGGAGCAGGAGGTTTGTGCTTAGTCTAATGAGATTGTTGATTAGATTTGTTTCATCTACCTTAGATAATGATTTTATTACTTTTGAATTTTGTAGGCTGTTTTCAGAGAAGACACACTTCATAGGGACTTTGAAGACCTTCAAAGACGATATCAAGTGTGTTGAACATTCTGCAGTGTTGGTTTATGTACATTTTACATCTAATGCTTGTTTTGTTCTTCATCTGTTTTAGTTATATGTGATTTTGCTTATGCTTTCCAGGCAAGTGAGCGCCGGTGTGAGGAATTGGTAACTCAAGTCCCTGAATCTACAAGGCCTCTTCTAAGGCAGATAGAAGCAATGCAGGTATATTTCTAATTTCTGGAAAACTATAGCCCATGTAGGGATCTTTGCGCACTTCAAAGTGCAAGCTATGGTTGGTTTGGTAATGAGTTATGACTCCTTTCACATGTTAATAGGAAACAATGGCCCGAAGGACTGAAGCTTGGTCTGCTGTGGAGAGATCTCTAAATTCTCGACTCCAGGTTTCTTAACATATTCCTAGTTACAATATCTCACAGTTCAGAACCAGTAAATATGTTCTGTTCATTAATCATTGTTGCTTCAACAGGAAGCAGAGGCCAAAGCTGCAGCTGCTGAGGAAAGAGAGCGATCTGTGAATGAACGGTTGTCACAGACCTTATCTCGAATCAATGTTCTTGAAGCTCAGGTTCTTCATCTTTTCATAGATGACTTTTTGTCAATGAGGGAGCTTCTTTTGTCAATAAGTTTACTGAAATTGGTCATATGTCTCAGATTTCATGTCTTAGAGCAGAGCAGACACAGCTAAGTAAGTCACTTGAAAAGGAGAGACAGAGGGCAGCTGAAAATAGGCAGGAATATCTTGCAGCCAAGGAGGAAGCTGACACTCAAGAAGGTCGTGTAAGCCAACTTGAAGAAGAAATTAAAGAACTCAGGCAGAAGCACAAGCAGGAGTTGCAAGATGCATTAATGCACAGGGAGCTTCTAGAACAGGTTTTGCTACTATTTTTGCACTATCCTCTCAGTGTTATACAGGTTCTATAATTTTTTTTTTTAAAATTGCCTCCACTTTCACTTTATATTTGCTAACAGCTATGTGACAGCTAGAATTGTAGTCTTAATGATACCATATAAGGCAACATAACTTGATGTTTTTGAAGAAATGAACCAATGCAAAGTGGATATAATGATTTTTCCCTACTAAAATCTGATGTCTAGGGTCAATTGAAAAGGAGAACTCCATTTTGTCATTATTGGAAAAACCTCTTTGAAGTTTATCTAATTTACTTTAGATTTTAGAAATCTATGCTACAATAAAGTGTATGGTTATGTGGAAGTTGCATGAGTTGAGAAGTTGCCAAGAACCATGCTGAATGGAGGAAAAGGATCCATACAGCCAGCCCCAACTAGTTTGGTATGAGGCTTAGTTGAGTTGATTATTGCAAGTGGAAATTATGTTCTTATCTATATCATTGGCTGTATAACATTCCATATCCACATTCTTGTTGAAATAGAGCAATATAAGCCAATGGTGCCATCTCTGGGATTAAACTGGAAAAACTTGGGGGATTTGCCGTCCATTAATGGGAGTATGGGACATATTCCAGCCATTTTGGATAAGAAGCTGTGATCTAAATTCAGCATAAGTGGATTGATTTCTGAATTATGTGATCCATTTCAGGAAGTTGAAAGGGAAAAAGCTGCTCGGTTGGATCTGGAAAGGACAGCTCATGTTCATTCTACTGCTGTATCTGATCAAACCCCAACAACAAAGAGCATTTCTGGTTTTGAGAACGGTATTGTTCTTTACTCTGCAATTCTGAACCTGTTCATTTATTGTTTCCTTGTTCATATATGTTCCTTTTTTTCAGGAAACTTGAGCCGAAAGCTCTCAAATGCTAGCAGCATGGAGGAAAGCTATTTTCTACAAGCATCTTTGGACACATCTGATAGTTTTTCTGAAAGGAGAAATCCAGGAGAGGCATCTATGAGCCCATACTACATGAAGAGTATTACGCCCAGTACTTTTGAATCCGCCCTTCGTCAGAAAGAGGGTGAACTGGCATCATACATGTCCCGTTTGGTATGCGTTATTTATTGAATTCCTTGCTTAAAATAAGCTGTCACCACATTTGGACAATTCTATCTTTTGGCAACTGTCTCATTCTATTTCGTATATGCAGTCTTATTGATTGTTTACTTTTCTATGTGTTGCAGATGTCCATGGAAGCTATTCGTGATTCTCTTGCAGAGGAGTTGGTCAAAATGACAGCACAGGTGAGTTTCTACATGTTTTGCTGATCAAAGTTAATTTGCAGCACAATTGGTAGGAGTTTACCTTTCTTATCTTTATTTACTGATTTCTTGTCCCATTTGCAGTGTGAAAAGTTGCAAGCAGAGTCCGCCTTGTTGCCTGGCATTCGGGCAGAGCTGGAAGCACTTAGAAGGAGGCATTCTGCTGCACTGGAGTTGATGGGTGAGCGTGATGAGGAGGTAAGAAAAATTATTCAGTTTAGGATTTCTTTGTTTGATGTCCTTGAGCAAAAATTTGGGGGCAGTTGCACTTAATTGCAGAATGTCTGTTTGAAATGAAAATGAATTTTTTATATTCAAAATGAAGTGTAATATGCATCTCCCGTTGCTCAGTATATCAATACTGATAGGGTTCTTTTGTGTTTGTAGTTGGAAGAACTCCGAGCTGATATCGTAGACTTGAAAGAAATGTACAGAGAGCAAGTAAACTTGCTCGTCAATAAGGTACCTTGTATCCTTATCCTTTTTGTTAACCTTCAACAACCTTCCTGAAGTTTGTCTTCATTAATCTCGTGGCTACTTCTCTCTGCTGACAGATCCAAGTAATGAGTTCATCAGTGGGCGATACCTAACTAGTCAACTTAATAGAAGTAATTACAAACTAGTCAAGAAGTTGACGGTATAGTTTATAGCACATTTAGTAAATCCATATGATTATCAAGGGTTTTCCTCTCTGCTCATTGTTTGCACTTGGTGGTTTATTCAAGTGGTTTGACAGGAGATATTCTCAGTGTTGTATTCTAATTAAATTTGTTGTATAGAAGAAATCTAAACGAGAAAATTTTGTTTCTATTATCTTTTCCTTTGATTGAGTCCAAACCTTTGATTCATTGTCATTTAATTATCTTAATAAATAATATGTACCTAGCTTCCCCTTGTAAAACTTATGAGAAGTCAGTTTTCTTCTTGCTGCATTATGGTGAAAACCGTACTTTTTTTTTTTTTTTGAACGAGGTTATAGGCATACTGGCTGTGTATGCTTTGATGATATACAGAAATATTTTTTTTTTCAACAAATGTTCAGAAATATTTATTGCCTTGCTGCTTTAACAACTCTCTACTGTTTGATAGCAAAACTTAACGCTTGCCTGACAAGTACCTAATGTGAACTCCTATGACTTTAAAGTATTTAATCTGATCCACGTTAAGTCTGCTTGGGTCATAGCTGATGGTGTTGTACGTGCGATGCATCACCAAATCTAGAACCCTTCTCAACCACAGCACCGTTTGAGTTTTTGGCTTATGTGACATAGGCTGGCAGGGCCTATTGTCAGCATTTGACAGTGAAGTATGAGATGTCTCAGCTTTATCTGGCAAGAAGTAGAATATACACAAACAAGCGGCAATTTTATGCAATGCATAAAATCAATAAAATAATAATAAAATGGGTACCATGTGATGGGTGCTATGTGGCTGCAAGACTATCATCTACGAGTGTTTTTTTTTTTTTTTGGAACAAATCTACGAGTGTTTCGGTCTTATAATAATATTACGGAATAATTCATATATTTTCTAACTTTTATTTTTTACTTTTATTTACATAATTTTAATCTATATATTTTTATTTTATTACAAATTGAATCTTTATATGACTCAGTGTACAATAAAATAAAAATATATTAATTTTAAATTAAGAACACAATGTATGAATAATAAAAGTATATAAATTTAATTTATGTAAATAAAAATGTAGGAGTAAAAGTTAAAAAATAATAAAAATACAAGAAAAAATAACATGGGTTATTCCTAATATTACTAATAAAGTGGGTTAGGTTCGAGAAACAATTTATATTATTAAAAAAAAAAAAATGGTCAAATTGAATTCTAAACTTTAGGTGAAATATTGATTTGGACACTAATATATATATATATTTTTTTCAAGTGAAACTTTATGTTTCCAAAATAGTGCACATTAGATCTTCACTTAACAGAGTTTAGAAACTTCTGTTAAATATTGCTTACATGGCTTGCTAAAAAAATTTGCTTACATGGCTTGCTAAAAAAAGTTTGCTTACATGGCAGAGTGGACCCACTTTAGTTGATGAATGAATATTAAATTGAATAGCCACAATCCTCTCTTCCTCTTCTCCGGCGCACTTCGTCTTCTCCAGCAACAACACCGACAACAGCAAATAACGACTTCATCGACAAACATTGGACCTTCACATAACCACCTCCAACAACATCATCACCAAACATGCTCCTGTAAAATATTGATGTTTCTATCAGCGTAGCAACAGTTTAACCACATAAGGAAACATCTTGCACAAGCACACTTAGTTACAAAAGAATGTAATAATAAAACATATTATTTCTGGTCTATAATCTGAATGAAGCCTACATAATTTCAAAAACATTTATGATGAACAACCCTTTTTTCTGTCTTTTTATTTATTTTTATTCAAAACAAGGTTTCAGTCGAAACATTATGCTATTATGCATAAGAAACACATGCGTTAAATAAATCAGCGAAGAGGAATGAGCCATTCTCTTCATGTAAAGAAAATAAAATATTGTATTCAACCTCTGATCATAATCAGCTATATCCAGAGCAAGGCATATTGGAGTGATAAAATACTCAAAACAGCATTTTGCCAAATGCACCATAAACATATGAATTGAGAAACACTAAAAGCTGCAACGATATGAACATAAACCCATTAACTGGAGAAATTTATTACCTTCAATGGTCAAAATTACGATTCATCGAGTCTGCAAGTTTGGCATAATTCTTTTCCAGAATTGCAGTTCTTCCCTGTAACAACACCCACATTGGACCTTCATATAACCACCTCCAACAACATCAAAAATCCAAAATTTACAAAATCAAAAACAATAAAGTGAATAAAATCAACAAGAAAGAAATAGATAGAAGGCGATGGTTGAGATTGGCAGTACTTAAAATAGGCAGTGATGAGAGGCGATGGTTTTCTGACCATCGATTCTGCAAGAGGTAGTAGTGCTGTTCATGGAAATCAACCACCGTATTTGCTCGAGAAGAGAGGCACCGCTGGTTGTTGGGAAAAGAGAGGCATCACTGCTATCTGGGAGAGAAGAGGCAACGATGTTCGCTTAGGATCATCATGTAAGGTAGTCATTTGAGATGTTTCTCCAATGGAACTCTGCAATATAAGGATGATAAGAACAAGAGCACAATAGCATGAAGTGACATCTGCCATAGACATTAATGTAAGTGCAGGTTCTTTGAGAAATTACAAGCCACCATGGCGGAAAAAAAAAAAAAGATCGAGAGAGGGGATATAACATGGCGAGGAAGGATAATTGGAATTTATGAGAAAGGGATAGATTAAATTGAGAGGAAGAGAAGGGGCACGAGTGGAGAAGCAGTGGCGGCAGTTATTGGGAAAGCGATGGCTGCATATTGAGAGACGGTGGTAGCGTGAACAAAAGATGAGGGGAAGAGGGCTGTTAAGGTGACTCAGTAGGCGATGATGGGGCCCACATGCCACGTTACACCACTTAACGGAGTCCTCTGCCACATTTTTTTAACATCTGTTAACTAAGGGTCATTATTGGACTAATTTTGAAATTTTAATGCTCATTTGAGAATAAAAAAAATATTCTTGTCCAAATTAAGATTTTAGCTAAAGTTGAGGATCCAATTAGACCCTTTTCCCAAGAAAAAAATAGTCCCATCTTATATAAAAGCATTCTGATTCTAGTTTCTATGAGCTGTCTTTATTTGCTTCCTTCTAAACAATTCTCAAGTATTTAGCTGATGTTATTTGAGTGCTATGCATTTTAGATGCAATATTGATGCTTCGTTCTTGTTAGCTAAATACATTAAATTTAATTT
>CATIWM010350828.1:0-10331 GCA_949671775.1 Mallotus repandus | reverse complement strand
AACAATAATAAAATTTAGCATCTATAAATTATAACACACATATTTTCTTTAATAAATCAACTTAACAATAAATTTATAACTATTTATTTTAGGTGTTATATTCACATAGAACATTAAGTTATTCACTTACCTTTATTGCTCCATTCTCTTTGTTTGTATTTACTTGTATGTAATCCTCATTTCCAATAATAATAATAACAACAACTAAACCAATTTAAACCCCTTTATATTTTTGCCATTAATCAATTTAAATTTTTAACTTTCTAATTCTTATTATGGACTTAATTGAAACATTTATAATCTTTTCCTATTTAATATTGGAATTAATACCACAAATATCTTATGCATTTCTCATGTCTCAAGGATAATTATCTGTTTCAATTGAGTTCATATCATCCTAAACTTTTTAATTCTTACTCTTCACTTTATTTTTACTTCTAATCATTTTTATTCTCATAATTTTACTTATTTTGAGTGTCATCCAAATTCAAAAATTTTCGCTCCTTGACTGAGTACAAGTCATGACTAGACCTGATACACTAATCTAACTATATATATTAACTTATACTTAAATTCAATTAATAAGAATAATAAATATAAATGTATCTATAGTTAGGGTATGGGTGTTACATTTAGTCTAGAAACATGCTAGAGGGTCTGCTGTGTAAGTTATTGATAAAGCTGGTCGCTTCTTGGCATCTTGGAAATAAGCTCGTTCTAACAGTTATGGTTCCATTCATGATTTTTAGTCCGGAGGTGATATGGTCTAGGAAAAACCTCCTAGTGGGTGGGTGAAAGTGAATGTTGATGCAGCTTTTACGTCTCTGGGATGTCCTATGGGGGTGGGCTGTCTGATCCGTAATGAGTATGGAGAGGTGTTGGCTGCGAGAGCTCAGCCGTTTTAAGGTGCTGGTTCGGTGAAAGAAGCGGAGGCGATTGGAGTTCAGAAAACTTTAAGTTGGTTAAAGCAGACACATGTTGATCACGTACTTATAGAAATGGATGCTCAACAAGTGGCCATGGGCATCTATTCTCACTCATTTCCATCAAGCTTTGGTCTAATTTTGGATGATTGTAAGGCCTTAGCTTCTTATTTCTAAAAGATTAGTTTTCGTTTCAAACGATTTGCGAACAAAGTTGCGGATTTGCTAGCTAAAGTGGCTTGTTCTTTGTCAGATTGTGAGGAGTGGGAGTCTTTCCCCAACTTCCTTCTTGATGTTATCTCCGCTGAGTTTTGATGATATTTGAGTTCCTTTGTTTCAAAAAAAAATTAGTATATATATATATATAATCCTATTAATTCAATTCATTATTATTAAATTTAATAATAATATTATTATTTAATTAGTCATAATACTAATAACAACAAAATAACAATAATATTATTAAATTATTTTATTAAAATTTAATATATTTCATTAATAATATTATTATAGTATAATAATATTTATTTTGAATATCTAAAATATTTACTTATTTAATGTTTTAATTATTTAAATTAATATTAAAAATTGAAACGAATGTAAAAGAAGAATTGAAACAAGACGATCATGGCCAAATATTCCTTTTACAGATTGCAATTAAGATGATTCCTTTTTGGCCAAATATTGAAATAAGTCTGCCACTCTCGATGGCAGACTTCGAAAAAAGAAAAAAAAATTATAAACAATTCTGCCAGTTTGATAAGTAGAATTGTCCAATCTGCCAATCCTAACATCAAATTTCTTTCCAATTCACCAATCCCAACAGCAAATTTCTTATTTAGATGCCACCTCATTGAAAATCATCATAAATTGATAAATTTTTTTATTACACCAAAAAAGAAATTTTTGTGAGAATGCCATAAATTGATAAAATTTTTAACTTTTTATCATAAATTAGCGAAAAGTCTGAGAAAGTACTAATTTTTTTTCGAACAATAGTAAGTACTAATTTGAAAATGTTATTCCTACATATTATTCAAAGCTACACAAATTTTCTAACAAAAATTTTGCACATGATGTCACAAATAAATAATTGACAGCCTTTAACAGTTTTTAAGATGACAGCCTTTAAAACAGTTTTCTTTTTTTTTCAAAAAAAAAATTCATTAAAACACAGCCTGACTAGAAGCCAAAAATAAAATGGAAACATATTAACAAATCGTTCTTCACGTTGTTGATAATTCAATTCTAACTTTTTTTTTTATATTTTTGCCCTACATTTAACGGTAAAGGGAAATCACAAGGTGCAGAATCTTAAAGTCAAAATTTTATCATACCCGTAATAAAAGGCTTAACTAACAAGCCAAGCACTCGTAGACGATTCTAATTTTTTAATTCATTTATTTACCTATCATTGATTTGATTTATTAGCCAGGTATCATATATATATATATATATATATATATATATATATTTACAAAAATTTTATAGATTTATAAATTTTTTTAAATTATTGAGTGTACTAAATTTTTTTAATTTTTTTAAATATATATTACTTGATTGTAAAATTTTTAAATTTTTAAAAAATTTTGAATTTATAAAAAATATTTTAACTTTTTTTAAAAAAATTTAAAATATATTTTATAAACTTAAAAAATTAAAAAATTTATTAATATTTATTTTTAAAATAATTTCATCAATTTTCATTGTTATTCGAACTATTTTTTATTAGTTAATAAAGTTAAACGTTTATTTGACTTTTAGAAGTTAATTGTAACAATTTTTTAAATGATATAATCTAATTGTTAAAAAAGGTCAAAAAGAGACCAAAAAACATAAAGATCAAATATAAACTTCAAGGTAAAACTAAGGGTTCAATTTGCATCTTAACCCTTTGTTTGATGAAAAATAAGAGAGAAATCAAAATCAAAATGAGTGATTCCAATTTTTAGTATTTGGTTGATTAAAATTTTGCATGGAAATGAAAATGTACTTTCCATCAATGGGAATCTCCCTTTCACGTTATGGGGATAAAGAATGAATTTTCATTCCCATAAAAATCAAGTCAAACTAATTATCATATATTATTAAAATTCATCAAATAGCTAGAATATATTTTTTGAAGTAATGAAATAAAATATGTAAATTAATAAAAGTAATTATTTAATATATTTTCATATACAAATAATATTGTTTCCGATTTCAAATCCGATTTCTTTGTGAACTAAATATTTTATTTTATTTTCGATTCCCTTTCATTCCGATTCTGATTTCAATTGTAAAATATGAACCAAACAACCCCTAAATTTGTAGTGTTTATTTGTAAAAATATGGAAAACTACCTACTCCTCTAATCTCTGCATACATTAATTGTTGGAATATTAATTATATTTAGGCAACTTTCTTACACAATACTATGGTCTCAAAAGTATATATTAAGGTATCATTTGCTTCATACTTTGAAATTGAAATCAGAATGAAGGGTGAAATGAAAATTTTAAAAAATATTTGGTTTATAAGAGAATTAAAATTAGAGTTGGACTCTATATATATAGAGAGAAAGAGAGAATTGAAATTAGAGTTGGACTATATATATATATATATATATATATATATATATAAAGAGAGAGAGAGAGAGAGATTTTTACGAGAATGAAAATTTGTTCCTCATCCCATAAGGGTAATGGATCATTCATATTGATGGAGGATTCCATTTTCATTCTCATACAAAGTTTTAATCAATTAAACACTAAAAATCAGAATCATTCATTCCGATTTTAATTCCTACCTTTATTTTTATGAAATAAACCATCTTAACTGAATTTGTTTAAACATTAATCAATTAGCTCTTTACTATTTTTTATAATTGCATGGGTGATTTTTTTAATATATTGGAAGATGTAAATTCGGATGGTAACTTGATATTTTTATTTTCAATTATTTTCATTGAGAATTTGCGGGTAAATTATACTCACGGTATCCAGGTTTTGGAATTCATACCACAAAAATACCTAATCATTAAAATGTAACACAAAACTCTCTAACCTTTCGTTTTATTACCAATAAAGTACCTAACCCTGACTTTCGGCCAAAGATGACCACGTGACATCTGACATGGTAACACAAGCCACATGGTGCTAGTGTGGCATTTGCAAGCCTAACACGTCAGTATAATGTTACCATCATTAAAAGTAAGATACCATAGTGGGACTAAGGCTAAAAGTTGGGAACCATGAATGAAAATTTTTGATTTTTTAGTTGATTTTTGTTTGTTTAATTGGTTTTGGTTTTATGATGATAAAATTTCAAATTTTATAGTTTTTAAGTGAAATTTTGTGTTTTTAATGTGTATCTCAATTTTTAAATAAAATGAAATATTCATAATTTAAATTAATATTCAGTTCAATAAAAATCATTTAAATTTATTATATATTGTTAACTCGTAAACCGACTCGAATAGTAGTATAATGCATGGCTATTTTGACATGAAATATATAGTATATATTTTTTAGTATATAATAAATATAAATTTTTATTTTTTATTATAAAATATTCAATTATAATTATAATTTAATTTTTAAATAAAATAAAATATTCATAATTTAAATTAATATATAGTTCAATAAAAATTATTTAAAATTTATTATATATTGTATTAATTGAATATTTATAATAAAAATAAAAATTTATATTTATTATAAGCTAAAAAATATATACTATATATATGTCATAACAAAATAGCAGTGCATTAAATTACTATTCGAGCCGGTTTACGAGTTAACACTATATAATAAATTTGAAATGATCTTTATAGAATTGAATATTAATTTAAATTAAACATTTCATTTTATTTAAAAATTAAATTATTAATTATAATTGAATATTTTATAATAAAAATGTATATTTATTATATGCTAAAAATATATACTATATATTTCATATCAAAAAAATAGTGCATTAAACTACTATTCAAGCCGGTTTATGAGTTAGAAATATATAATAAATTGTAAATGATTTTCATTGAACTGAATATTAACTTAAATTATGAATATTTTATTTTATTTAAAAATTGAGACAGACATTAAAAACACAAAATTTCACTTAAAAACTATAAAACTAGAAATTTTATCATCATAAAACAAAAACCATTTAAACAAACAAAAATCAACTAAAAAATCAGAAATTTTCATTCATGGTACCCAACTTTTAGCTTTAGTCCCACTACGGTATCTCACTTTTAGTGATGGTAACATTATACTGACAAATACCACGTCAACACAGTGTGACATATGTCACCATGTTAGATGCCACGTGGCGTGCCACATGGTCATCTTTGGCTGGAAATCGGAGTTAAATACTTTATTGGTAATAAAATGAAAGGTTAGGGAGTTTTGTATTACATTTTAAAGGTTAGGTATTTTTGTGACATAAAGTCCAAAACCTGAGTACCGTGAGTATACTTAAAAATTATAAAGTTCGAAATTTTATCATCATAAAACAAAAACCAATTAAACAAACAAAAATCAACTAAAAAATCAGAAATTTTCATTCATGGTACCCAACTTTTAGCTTTAGTCCCACTACGGTATCTCACTTTTAGTAATGGTAACATTATACTGATAAATACCATGTCAACACAGTGTAACATGTGCCACCATGTTAGATGCCACGTGGTCATCTTTGGCTGAAAATCGGAGTTAGGTACTTTATTGATAATAAAACGAAAGGTCATGGAGTTTTGTATTACATTTTAAAAGTTAGGTATTTTTGTGATATAAAGTCTAAAACCTGAATAGCGTGAGTATAATTTACCCTAAATTTGCACATTGAGAAGATTGGAAACGCTACTAAACAACTTAAAACTTGACATAAATAAAAAAAACACAAAAAAATTAATTTCTTAAAAATAAACTAAATCTAAGGTAAACTAATTGAAATTATGCTAAAAAAATACTCATCATCTTTATATCGAAAGTGTACACACCATGTCAATCTTAAAATAATCTTATAAGGTTCTATTTGGTTTAGCTCTTTATACCAAGTAATAGTTATTATTGATAATTGGTAGTTGATATATAAATCTTTTAGTAAAATTTTATTAACCGTTACTGTTAGCATATAAAAAGACTATTAAGAATATAATTTATTTTTAACAATATTTTTATCCATATTATAATATTTTTAATTACATAAATTATTTAAAAATATTATATAGTAATAAATAAAAAATTATTTATTATTTTATATATTATTAAAAATTATTAATAAAAATTACTTAAGATTGAGTTTTAAAATATAAAATGTTTTAAAAATATAGAATATAAACATTATAGTTATTTAATTACTAATTTTAATTTTAATTAATATATATTTTATTATGATATATAAAAAATTCAGTGTGAATATTTTGATTTAAAAGAAATTAATTTATAATCAGTTATTTTTGTAAGGATAATATAGTTCAAATTGAAAATAAATTCAAAGCAACTATTAACTTCTAGGAAAAAATTTAAAGAAACTAATAAAATTTTAAATATGTATTAAAATAACTCTATTTTTTTAAGTCTAATCAACTATGTAAATTAAATCTAATTGTTTGATTATCTCAAAATTATGGGCATGCTAAAGATCTTGTAAAAATTCATGGGTGATATACACCGACTAGTTACATCTCAAAAACATGGGACATCCAATGAATTGGGTCATTGCTTTCCTTATCTCATTGCTTTCCTTGTCCACATAAATACAAAACTTTCCACTAGCTGTCCCAAACAATTTTTTTTTTTTTTACAACCATTACATATTACAACTTGAAATAGTATATATATATCATATATAATATCTATCATATATTATCTATTATTATTATTATTATAAAATATCAAATCTTTTTTACCTAAAATGCATCAAAAAGTCAAATCTTAATTTTGACACTACTAAAATTTGAACGGAGGATCACCTTGGTGCCTCCAATTGGTAAGCTTCATTTACCATGCCAAAACAAATATCTGTAAATTGATGTAACAACTAATTTAATATAGATCACACATTTTTAGTAGACAAAATGTATCGATTTTGAAACTGATTGATTATTAATTTGTGGTGGAGCCATTTTTTGTATCTATTGTTCACATGCTGATGCGTTTCCATAGTTGAAAATGATGGATTTGATTATGATTCAATTATACTTTCCCACGTTAGAGATAACAAAATGTTATTTAGTTGATTTTTTTCATTTTTTTATATGATATTTTCGTTTGTTTATAAAAAATATATATGATATATTCATAAATGTTCTAATTATTTCAGTATTCAAATTGAATAAACTCTATAAAAATTTAAATTTTTTTAATATTTATTTTCTGCACATACAAAATTTAAATTTAAAATTTTATTTAAAAAAATTTAAATTTTTCACAATTTGAACTATCATGTGTTACTTTAGTTGATTTTTTTATTTTAATGTGAATAATTTAACATTAATTAAAATTAATTGACTTGTCAAAACAATTCCATGCAAATAAATTCAAGTTTATCTTAACCTAGCCAAATTTCAAAATAATTGTAATGCTATGTTTAGCGAGCCAAATTTCATAATAGGAGCAATTGAGATCAGAATATGTCATCTTCACTTGCCAAACATCTCTCAAATTTTCTGCACCATTGATCATGGTTATAATCGGCTGATCTTTGACACTACTTTTTTTTTTTTTTTGTCAATTAGTTTCATTTCATAAACGGAAGCTCACAACAACAGTTACAACTCTGGATACACTTGGAAACCAGGACAACCTCTTCTGCCTATATGGCAGATCAAGAACAAAATATAGAACAAAATAAGGTAACTAGTTTATCTTTCCCATATAGACCAAAATAAGGTAATTAGTTTACCTTTCCCCTAAGTCCTTTCCAGGACTACTTTTTGAGTAGTCTGAGTCTCTTGCATAGTCAAGAAAAAACTTAGAAAGTAATTCTGAGTTTCCCTATGACTAAGTACCTGGAGCAAATAAAGTTCTTAAATCCTAGGCCAAAAAAATTATTACATATGAGATTGCTTGAAGTTCAAAGCAATAAAACAACAAAGCATATGAATGAACTCAGAATTAGTCCACTACATTAGCAGTCGGAGACTGCCCTAAAATGCCTTCCTTAAGCTCGATTCTATTCCTACTTGGTCACCCACTTCAGCCTTGGTTTGACAATCCACGTTCATATGGTCTTCCTTACTTTCTTTTGCTTTCCTCGCTAGCTCTATAATTTTGCCCCTTTTTACTTGCTGTCTTTAAGTGGTTTGAGGCCTTGTGGGCTTGTTGCTTGGATCTTCAACTACAAGATTCTGCTGATTTAGCAATAGATTTTTCTGTCGCTAAATCACTTAACGACGAAAAAATTTTCATAGGTAAAACGCTCATCGTTAAATTTTAGCGACGGAAATCCGAAATCTGTCGCTAAATTAGCGATAAAAAACAAAATCCGTAGCTAAAATTACCGACGAATTTGGAATTTTCATCGCTAATTTAGCAATGAAAATTTGAAATCCGTTGCTAAATTAGCAACAGAAAACAAAAATACGTCGCCAAATTTAATAGTAGGAATGAAAATTAATAGCTTATTTTAGCGACGAAATTTAAATTCCGTCGCTAAATTTAGTAATAAAAGCAATTGATAGCTTTTTTTTATTAACAATGAATTTTTTGATATTTAATTTTTTCAAATTTTTTATTAATAAATTTTAAAAAAGACAACAAAATATGTAATATGAAGCACACATTTATTGTAAAATAACCATAAATTCAATATATTGTTAAAAAAAAAACCTTACAAAATAAGTTAAGTTCACTATATTATATCTATAATTAAAAAAAACTACAAATAATAATTGTTGAGTGACCCCATCCTCTACAAAAAGATTTGGCCTCCGTCAAAAATTCCTGTAGTGGTTCCATCACTAACCTGTATAACAACAATAAAATGAAATTGGTTCTTTTTCCTTACTATCAAACTGTACAATGTCCTATTCGGGCAATATGTAAACAGAATTATATTATATTAAACTCTCAACATAATAGGCAAAAAGTACCACGCCCTCCACATGGGCAAAGTTAATTCTCGTTCACCTGAACACTGGCTGCCTCCATCATACCATTTCAAATTTGCTCACTAATATACCTAATATGGCCAGGGCCATGAGGAATAAAAACAGTAGTGTTCTTAGATGAGTTGCCAAGGTCTTTGAGTGTGTCAAAGTACTGGGTGACCATGATGAGATCCATCACCTCCTTAGTAGTGGTACCCCTCCACCTTGTGAGAAAAGTTCAAGATGTTCTCTCTCAATCCATCTGTTATTGCTTGCCTTTGCCTGGCTACACCAACCCCACCAAGGTACTTGGCTTCAGCTTCAACTTCTGCCTTTTTCACTTGTAACACCTTCTCTGCTTCCCCTTTGTACACACTAGCCACTTGAAGCCTTTGAGCTACAATAAAAAATCAATATTTAGAACTTAAGAGACAGACTAAAGCCAAAAAGAGAATCTCAAACACCATCAATAGCAAGTACTTAATTGGTCACTCTAATGAAAAATAAATATACAATAACTCACAAAGATGAGATCAGAAAATCAAACCCATAGAACAAAATAACACTTCAAGTGTATTTGATATTTTTGTAAAGATCAAGCAAACCATAAACCAGTTACCAATAAGAGAACCATTACTTAGTTTGAAGCAAAATGAGTGTGAAATAATAGCATATGAAATCCTATTACAATGTCTGAGTTAAGAATATGTACAAAAGATTCTCTTTTATGTTTATGAAGTTTTTATTTGGGTGTCATGCAGACCAATAATGGTCTGCGAATATAATAGGCGTTTAAATTCTTGTCATCTAATATTTGGATAAATTCTAAATTCTGTAAGTGTAGAGAGAATTAAATTGTTGCACATTCCTCAAGTAGCATTACTATAAAATAAATTCTCTATCTCCACAGTCATAAGTTCACTCTGGTTGCTGAGCCCAAACATCTTATTTTGTCACTATAAATGGATGTAAAGCCAAAAACTACAAACACAGTGACAGTCCATTAAAGTTTAAGCTAATATGCTATTTATCAAGAAATTAATTCACGAAATCACAATCATCATTTTCGATCATTAGCAATCTATATTCCAAAAACTGACAACGGAAAAACTTGTAAAGGTGAAATAGTAATAAAAAACCCAGAAATAAAAGATTACCTGCATAAATTATATAATAAAGAATTTGAGACATAAATATGAACTAATTATCAAGCTTCAAGGCTTTTAAAGTCAATACAAACACAAATCTAATAGAAAGGAATAGAGCATTCATAAATGGAGCATCACTAACCGGGTACCATGATCATCATTCTTAACATGTCCATGATTTTT
>CATIWM010350799.1:0-18710 GCA_949671775.1 Mallotus repandus | reverse complement strand
TAACTTAAATTATCATGGGCCTTAAAAGTCTAATCCAATTAAACTTCAAACAAAAGGACCTAAAAATAATAAACAAATGAATAAAACAGATAAAAAGAAATAAAATATAAAATTAACATAAAATAAAATAAAATAAAACATATTTTACTAATTCTAACCAATTTCATATGAAACCCTAATAAAAATCTAAAGCCACATTAATTTTAATTGAATTTACCACATGAAACCATAATTTACTGACCAATTAATTAAAATAAAAAAACATACCACACACATAGGATTCCATTATTCCCACTATTGGGGCTATTACAATAATCTACGTACAAAATTAAATAAAATTATACAACCTAAACCAAAATAAATACATAATGAAACTACCATTAAAATACAAAAATCGACACAGGGTTTTAAATCCATGGCATTTTGTATACCTTAATGGGTTGGTTATGGATTCTCTCCATTGATAATATTCCACAGTGTGTTCATGTCATTATAAGCGACCTTTATCTTTTATTTCGGAAGGTCTCGGGGTTATTGGGACATTTTTTTGATTTCGAGGGACATGGCAACTTTGCTGGATAGGACATCCGTTCTGTTTACGGGACAAGGACAAATGATTAGTCTCGGGGGGATGCGAGATGCTTTGTGTTTGGAGTTGCCACCTGGTTTTTAGAAAATCAAAAAAAGATGGAAAGGACAACATCGGGTCACTCAACGAGTATCATCCCCAACAGAGATTCTGAGTCTGGGTGATCTCATTTACTTTTTGACTATTTCTCATTATCATACTCAGTATATGGCCACCGCAACGCCCTAGTTTTGGTAATGACAGTTGAAATATATAAAAGCACATAATAATAACGAAAAGTACGAGAAATGCAGCTTAATTATTTACAAGGCTTTCCTAGTAAATACATTTGAAAAAGGAAAAGAAGATTGCGGAAATGTAAATCTAGTCCTGATCTAGAAAACACCATTAAGATAGAGGTTAACAAAACTATGTGCAGTTCCATCTATTCATCCACTCAGACAACATATAAGCACAACAAAGATGATTGATGCATCATGAATTATTAAATAGATGCACGTAGTTCACGCTCTTGCAAGAATTATTATAAAGAATTTTTAAATGATATGATAAGTAATAAATGATGATTGCATCATTGGACTATCATATTGAAATTTTAGCTTAGATAAGTAAGCTTTTGTGTTATTAGATGCATATTAATGTAAAATGACGATTTATTATGAGCAAAACAAAGCAGAGATTATTCAATCAGCATGCAAATTGCCAGTCTCATCACACAATCACAATAATTTCTCAACTGCTGGCGGCGACAAAGTAAAATGCAAGACAGTAAAGTAAATGTGCAAAAATGATTATTTAGTCCTCAGATTTATTTGATCTTGCTTGGTGTTTTCGAAGCTCTAGCTTTGTAGGATTCTTAAGTTGTCCTCGTCAGAGGTTGAAAATGACGTGTGTAATGCAAATTCATATACCTTTGAAGCGTGATTTGACAAAGATGAAGGTGAGTTTGGTTCAAAAATGGTCTGAAAAAATCCTATAAAAAATGTAGAAGGTGAGCTAAAGTGTGTGAATTGGGACTCCTCCGTTTTCAATTCTATAGTGTTTCAGTGTATATAGGCTCCCCCTGGCTGTTGCCTTGCTGAAATGGGAGGTAGAGACCCCTTTTTATAGAGAAAAGTGCCTAAAAATACGTGATCATGCGTCCCAAGGTGCATGTGTGCATGCTTTTGTGCATGTGCACACATATCAGAGCACATGATCATGCCTTTGGTGCGTGTGATCACATATTCTGGTGCGTGATTATGCGCTCGGCAGCGTAATCATGAGCTCTTGTACGTGTCATATGGCCTTCCTGGGCTCCGATTTTACTATTTTGGGGGTATTTTTTTAGAGTTTTTAGATCTCTCAGACGCCTTTTTGATGTCCATTTTGTCAAAATCAGCTTCCATTTTCATACGTGAGCAAAATGTGTTCGGGTGTGGTCGCGCACTGCAAATTTGCGCACGCGCTACTTTTTGGGATTACGCACACTGTTCTGAGGTCACTTCTAAAAGTTTTTACGACTTTCAAACATGTTTTCGATGTTCATTTTGTCAAAATTGGCTTTCGATTTCATGAAGTGGAACTCTGATCTCATGAGCCGAACACTGGTCTTATGAGTTACTCGTTTTGAGCAACGATTGCTCGAAACAAGCAACTTACCACTTCAATAATTTGTAGTTCAGGAAATCGGGGTGCAACTTAATAATTCAAAGGTTGATTTTGCTCTCTGAAGGCTTGGTTTGATTTTTTCAAACTAACGGCACGCTTCAAAGGCGGTGCGAATGAACAGACACTTGTCATATTCGGAGAGATGTTTTCATCATTGGACCTTTTTGGGAACAGTCAAAACTCGATGTATGATAGTTGCCCCCTGCTTCACGTGTGTTGCATAGCCTCCTAGCATTAATGTCAATACACGTGAAGCAATGCAGAGATGGAAAACAGTTTTTAAAGGAGAGAGGCACTCACCTGAGTGTTGTGTTGTCTTTAGACGTATGTCTAGTTTTTATTGTTTGTGCTTCGATCTTTATTGTTGCTTGGTGATTCGACTATCATGCAAGATCTAGTTTTGGATGCATGCAATATGCAAATTGGGGTTCACACAAGAATGCAATTGAGGGTTCACACAAGATGCAATTTTGGGATTCATGCAAGATGCAATTTTGGGTTTCACGCAAGATGCATTTTCGGGGTTCACACAAAATGATAATGATATATGTAAGATGCAAGATGTAGTGTGAAATGTATAATGTAATGCAAAATTCAAAATGTATGATGCAATTTCAGAGTTTACGCAAAGAATGAATGCAAGTTTCACATGAACGTAGTAGTGATGCTTTTTTTAACGCAAAATGATGCAATTTGGGATACACACAGAATGATGCGATTCAGGATACACACAAAGATGCATTTCTTCACAACAGATGATTCAAACGAGTGAGACAAGCATGTGATAGTGATATGCAATCAGGCATATGACATATAGGCATGCATATGCAAATGCGATAACCACCCCTTTGGGCATCATACTTGATACTCCCCAGTAGTATCAAGGGTTCTTAACATTCTTTAGCAATGTTAAGGGATACTTAACATTCTCTATTAATGTTAAGGGATACTTAACATTCTCTATCAATGTTAAGGGGTTTACTAGCAATGCTACCCTCAATTGATTTGGGTTTTAGGTAGTGCTAGGATCACCTAATTGGTGTCAATGTCTCCTTCACCTATTCAGGGTTGTTAGGTAGCGCTACGCTCACCTAATTGGTGTCGTGCAAAGTAGCAATGCTACGCTTACCTGATTAGGGTTCTTAACACTCTCTAGTCATGTTAAGTGTATTTGACACTCTCTAGCAGTGTTAAATATGATTTGCACCCAATTAACACTTTTTAGCAGTGCTAAGGGTTCTTAGCACTCTCTAGTCGTGTTAAGTGTTTTTGACACTCTCTAGCAGTGCCTAATGCTACTCTCACCTCTTTTGGTGTCAAGTAGGAGTGATAAGTTATGATTATGATTATGTTTGGTGCAGTTGTGATTTGTGTTTTCTGACCTTTTTGGTTTTGTAGCAAATACTCTTGGATCTTGATGAATTCTTGTTGAATGGTCTTGTATGTGTTTTATTGATCTTTATCATTGCTGAAGACTTTTGGATTTTTATTGGTTGGTTACAGCTCGAAATAATTCCTTTATTTTGATCTTCTTGTAGATGCTTCTTGATCTTGATCAGCGATGATTATTTTTTAGTTTTATTTTGCTAGTAGCAGCTTGAAGTCCTGAGAAGGCATTTATGAACATGTGAGCATGAATTTATTATTACTTTGTTTGAAAAGAATTTTTTTTTCTTGAATTTACGCATTGAATTAGTTGGTTAATTTAGTGCTTCTATTCTTGAATTCTTGCAATTGATCCATCGATGCCAATAGTTGTATATATTAGAGCATTTGAGTTGTCTTAACTATGATAACCTTGAGTTAATGCTTATCTCAATAATTTGAAAACATGATCCACAACTCATGGTCAATACTGTTTGTGTTACCAAATGGAGAGCAAGCTTCCCAAGTGAATTTCTGAAGAATGTAGCAAGATGAAACTTTATAAAGAATGTAGATGAATAGAATAAATTTCAATTATCAAGAGGCTTTTAAGCGGGAAAGTGATAACTGACCATACATTATTTATTTTCTCTTGCAAGGATCTCCTTTCTTTAGTATCCCCTGCCGTTCCCGTATTACTGAGCATGGATATGCCAAAAGGTTGTGCAAACATTTATTATTATTATATTTTTTTCTTTGCTTTTCCTGCAATTATTTTCATCTTTCTCTTCTCAAGAATTCCCCATCTTTTGTCACTCAGCATGAATGTCGTCAAGGAGTTCTTTGAATACTCGTACTCAATTTTGAGCATTGGAGTAAGTGAGTATGGTCTTGAGATCACTAGCCTCTCTGAAAGTTATCTTGACAACTGTAATTTATTTTGTTCGTCAACGCCCTTTATAGGTTTTGTGTTGCGTGTTCTTCATCCATTTAAGTGGTAGGCAAGCATTAGATTGATTAAAGTTTTAAAAGTCCTAACTTAAAGTTATCGATCATGGCACTCGGCTTTGATATATGCAATTCGTGGCAGAGATGAAGTTTGCAAAAATGCAAGAAAAGAGTTGTTATTTTTTTTATTTTCTTTTCAATGTATGAATGCTAATGTAGATGCATGTATTAGAGAAATAAGAAAGAGGGCACTCCCTGGTAAAGAGGTGGTGACGATGGCGACACTTGTCAATTTTTGATATTTTCTATTCTTCCTTGTTGTTGTCATTTCTATTGACTGTTGTTGTTGTCATTACTGTTTATTGTATGCTTTAAAACTATAGTCCTTGCTATATTCTTGTGGTTATATCTTTTGCTATGTTGCGTAACCTTTGTTATGTTGCTTTATGAGCGGATTTCTTGGATTTGCTTTAAGTTGCACGGTATCATTAGCCTTTTATTGCATTGCTTCTGTTGATTTGATGCTCTTTGCTCTTGCTTATTAGCACAATTGCTCTTCCCTTTTGGTGGTCTTATGGTCCATGTTGGAGGGCTTTATGCTCTTAGCCTTATTTGACAGTTTTGTTAGGATATGGCAATTATTGTGTTGTGTAGGTTTTGCTGTAGTGACTGTGGCCCTTGCTTTATTGACTATAGCATCTATTGAACTTGCTGTAATTATAGCTCATGCTATGGTGTCTGTAGCCCTTGTTGTACTGAATGTGGTTCTTGTTATGATGATTGCATCTCTAGCTATAGTGTTTGTAGCTCTTGTTGTGACTGTGGCTCTTGCTGTTTCGCGTGTAGCCCTCTCTAGCGGTGATGACTGTAACTCTGGGTGGTGCGATGCCTATAGCTCTTGCTATGATGACTGTAGCTCTAGCTATGAGGTCTGTAGCTCTGGCTGTGAGGATTGTAGCTCTAGCTGTGAGGACCGTAGCTCTAGCTGTGAGGTCTGTAGCTTTGGCTATAAGAACTGTAGCTTTGGCTATGAGGACTGTAGCTCTGGCTGTGAAGACTATAGCTCTAACTGTGATAGCTGTAGCTCTAGCTGTGAAGACTGTAGTTCTGGCTGTGATGACTGTAGTTTTGGCTGTGACGACTGTAACTCTAGTTGTGAGGACTGTAGCTCTGGCTGTGATGACTATAGCTCTGGCTGTGATAACTATAGCTCTAGTTGTGACGACTGTAGCTCTGGCTGTGGCTTCTAGCAGTAGAAGTAGCACATGTTGTGTTTGTAGTGTGTGCACATGCACGTACACATGTGTTTTAAAGTGTGTGCGTGTTTTTTGAAATACGTGCATATTTCTTAAAGTATGTGCACGTGTCTTGAAGTGCGTACATGGGCATATCTAAAAGTCTGCATATGTTTCATGTGTCTTAGAGTGTGTGCATGACACATGTGTGTATGCGTCAAATGAAAATGCTATTAAGCAATGATGATGCAGTAATGATGTCATCATTTATCATGCTGTGGATATTATTCTTGTGATGTGATGATGCAACAATTATAGATATGATATGCTTGTGTGATTTGTGCTTCATCTTTTTTTTATGAATAATGATATGACTTTCTGAGATAGTGATGTTAAATGCAGTGTCCTAAAACACATAATGCTCGTGTTTACGCGATTCATGCACATTTTTTATGCGTCTTTTTGGTAAAATGCAAGTTTGAAACCCTAGGAGTGCGTGTGCATGGGTCTTGATGTGCGTGTGTTTGTGAATTTCAAAGCGCATGAAGGTTGGAAGAGCATGTTATCACGTGCCTAGGGCCCGTGATCACGCCACACGCTCCAAGGCGTGCCCTATGTCTATAAACTGAATTCGTTTTCGAGTTCGGAGTGATTTTTACCTGTTTTTTTACCTTCCATATGCCCTTTTTGAGTTTTCAGAGTATTTTTCTTCTATTGTTGTTCTGTTGCTTCGCGCAGTGCGGGAATTATGGACTTCCCTCCTATTCCTGATGATCTTGGTGACTTCGGCAGTGTGAGTACTGTTTCATTTTCTTTTGACGAGTTTGTTTTAGAGGATGAGGCGGTTTTTGGACAGACTGGTGCAGGGACTTCTTCTACTGCGGGTAGGGGTGTGCAAAAACTGACCGAACTGTTTTGGGTCATAGATTCAATTGGTGAGTGAAGCTTCAGTCAGTTCAGTTCATTTGGTGGCAAAATACGATTTTCGATTTTTGGTTTGATTTTAGGGTCTAACTGATCGAAAATCGAAATATTTATTTATATAATAAAATACTATATAGAATATTATATAAAATATATTAATTTAGAAAAATATGTGTAAATATTAAGATTATAAGCAAAAAATATTTATAGTTATATTATTAATGAATAAATTTTACAAAAAAAATGTTACATTGATAAATAAAAATTTTAGAAATTATTTCAAAAAATAAAATTGATAATTCGGTTAATCGACCAAACTAAACCGGTTCGGTTCGATTTGATTTTGATATATTTTTAGTTCGATTTCTGTTTAAAGTTTTCTATATTTTCAGTTATCGGTTTGGTAGGTTTTTGGTTCGATTTGAATCGAAACAGACCGATGCTCACCCCTAGCTGTTGGAGTTACATAGGCTATTGGGATTAGTGGTGGAGCCTCTTCTCTTCCACCTTGATTTTCTTGAGGAGATTCGATTCCTGTTGTCTATAGCCTGGAGACCCATGCTTGGACTATTCATTGTCATCCAGTTAGTTCACTTACTTAGTCATTGTCCATCCCTTGCTGTGATAGCTCATGTTGTAGTTTTAGTTCTTTCTGTAACTTAGCTTTTGCCATTTGCTTACTTAGCTCTGGCTATATAGAGTTTTTTGCTGTAATTTAACTTTTGCTGTTTGTTTTAGCATATACCGTGTATCTATATTGCTCTAGATGTAGCTTTTGCCTTTTTTGCTTTAGTTCTTATCGTAACTTTAACTGTCTGCCTCAACACTTGTTGTATGTGTAGTTCTGGTTATAGCTCTTGCTGTTTGATTTTAGTTCTTATTGTTTGATTTTAGCACTTGCTATCTGTGTAGCTTTAGCTGTCTGATTTTAGCACTTACTGTTTGTGTAGCTCTAGCTGTCTGATTTTTGCTCTTACCGTCTGTGTAGCTCAGCTATCTGTATAGCTCTAGCTGTCTAATTTTGGCACTTATTATCTGTGTAGCTCTAGCTATATGATTTTAGCACTTGTTGTCTGTGTAGCTCTAGCTGTCTAATTTCAGCTCTTACTATTTGTGTAGCTCTAGCTATCTGATTTTAGCTCTTACTATCTGTATAGCTCTAGCTGTCTGTGTCGCTCTAACTGTTTGATTTTACACTTACTGTTTGTGTAGCTCTAGCTGTCTAATTTTAGCTCTTGCTGTCTATCTAGCTCTAGCCGTTTAATTTTAGCTCTTGATATCTGTTTTTAGCTCTTGCTGTGTTGTTGTATATATTCCTGCAAAGATAATGAAAAGAGATGTTTTAGTATCTGATGAATGTTATAATTGCTTTACTAGTTGGTTGCAGTCCTCTAGGCTTGTCATTCAGCTTCTTGATAGCTCGTACTATCAGGGCCTTTTACCATGTGTGAAGCAGATAGTTGCTGAGAAGGGCTTTGATAGTATTATTTCTGCTCTTACTTACGGCTTATATGTGTCGAGTCAGGCCGCGATGTGTGCTCTTGTTGAGCGATGGATGGATACCACCCATACATTCCATTTGCCCTTTGGAGAGATGACTATCACTCCGCTTGATTTTGCAGCCATTACCGGACTGAGTTTTTTCGGAGAGCCTGTCCCTTTTAGCAGTGAGGCATATAGCTTTATCATTGTGAGAAACAGATGGTTGAAGGATTTGTTTGGTGTTACTGCTTCCGTGAAGTCTGGTTACTCCTCTTTGATTTGATATACGCAACTTGTGGAGAAGGTTAGGTTGGAGCATGATGCGAGTCGTGTTAACTCGGAGCAGTTAGCCAAGTGTTTCTTGTTCTACCTTCTTAGTGTCGTTATCTTTTTGGACACCTTAGGTACCAATTTCTTATAGTTGTTACCTGTTCTGAGGAACTTGAGAGATTTATCGAAATACAGTTGGGGTATGGCTGCTTTTTCCTATATGTATTCTGGCGTGGATGCTGCTTGTAGAGGAGGCTCATGGATATGCAACTGCTTATTTATGCTGTATGTGAGTGTGATCTCTTGTCTTTATTGATTATTTTATTAACTTAAGATGTTTTGACTACTTCTTCTTTGTCAGATTTGGGCTTGTGAGCTTAGAGTGCTCCCTTGTATCATTGTTAAGCTTTTACCTAAGATTGGTTTCCCGCACCTTCCATGGTGGATCTAGAAGACTTCTGATTTGATTGAGAATCCTATAAAAGCGAGGGATTTCCTGAGCAGGTTGGCCCAGAGCCAGGTATGGTGGATTTTGACCCTAGTTTTCTTATTCTTTGACATTCTTTTGCTTATACTTCTTGAACAGATCTGTGCCCGCTGGTGGTTGGAGAGAGAAGACTGGTTGGCTGAGATGGCATAGGCTTGGCGCTTGACACAGAGGAGAGTATTATTGCCTGACCTTATTGATAAGGTATAGTATTTGGGCGAGCGAGTCCATCGCTAGTGGGATAGGCCATATATAAAGAGAGTCCATGTTGCTCCCCTTAGTGATATGTTTTGGGGTCAAGAGCTCACTGGAGAGGAGCTTACTGGTGCTGAGGGAGGATATCCTTCTGATGACCTTTTAGAGGGCATGCACTTCTCTTATATGTGTACATTGCTCCCCCAATTGATTGATGTCATAGCAAGTGTTTATGTCCCTCTAGTTCCACCTTCTCAGACAGATCCTACACCTCCTTCTGGTTCGAGAGGTGGGACTTTGTGATCATCCTAGGGTCGTTTTACTTCCAACGTAGCATCTTCTAATTCGATATGCTCCTGAGCTGTGCTTTTTTCTCTGTTTTTATATAAACATGTAACAAACTTTGTTAGTATCAAACAGTAAATGACATGAGTTATGAGAGTTTATCTGTAGTATTCTAGACGTCATTGGAGGAGATAAAATTCTTCTCATTTTAACAAAAAGAGTGGCCCTAAGACTGAGGGGACGACAAATGCTAGTGGTGTGGGATTTAGTGGTGTCGTTCTTGGTGATTTTGTGAGTACGACACCTTTGATGTTGTACGGGCTATCAGTTACAAGAGCAGGAGCATGTTTCTCTTTACCTAGAGCAGGTACACCACCATTGGATGTAGTGCCTGCAAACGCTACTCATATTAGTCTCTTGACTCCACAAGGGTTTTCTCTTTCCTTAATTTCTACATCATTTGATTTCTTTTGCTCTGCAGGTGCCTATTTCCACTGCTCAGTCTTTGCATACTGCTACGATTAGCATGCAGGAGTGTTTCATGGAGTTCACTAGCGCGCAGAGCATACTAGCTTCTTCTTTTATTGATTTGTACTTGTTTTATGCAAATGCATTTGTTTTGATCCATGATGTTTATCTAATGCATAATGAGTATATTCATGCTAGTCGTGAGTGGGAGAGGGAGCGAGCATCTTATCGTGAGCAGATCGATCAACTGCATGTGCGACTAGCGACTTTTGAGATAGTTACAGAGGATGCGGAGCCTGGCTCGGAAGACGGGGATGCCTGAGTGGATTCAGCTCTTGTTCTATCATAGTCGATGTAGTTGTTTTTAAGAGGCTAGGTATAGACTTTTGGCTATGGTTGTTCAGTGTTATATTATTTTCCTGAGGTTATAGACTCTGGGTGTTGTATTTGGTCATTTATCCATGTGTTTGTATTCTGTACTGGTGGCTGATGTTGTTGTATTCTGGATTGACTGACTTGTATGCTCTCTGATGATGACTGCAATATTTATGTATGCATGATGATTGTGCCAAATGATGAATGGTAGTTTATTTCTCGTCCTAAGACATGTATATGCGTGCAGGCGAACAGAAAGAAAATAATTTTTATCTTGAGATTATGCATGATCTTGATACATGTATGCATGAAATGATGATGGTATTGGTATGCCAAGAAGAATCACATCGACTTGTACTCTAAGGGCATGCGTCATGTAATGCAAACGAGTATGTTATATGATGAAGGTGAGCATTCCTTTAGGGAGAGTCAGACAATTAGTAGTTGTTGGATCAGTACTTGTAACAGGAGGATCAATACATTTGAGGGAGAAACCAGGGATCTTGATGACGGTATGCTGAGCTAGGAAGAATGCAAGTTTAGCAGCTTGTCTGTTTGCACTCCTTATAATCTAATGATGAATCAGAGAATGGCTTATAGTAAGTATTCATTCAAGTACATGCCTCATATTATTATTTATTTTCTACCCCTTTTGCATAGGTGGTTCTGTGCGCCTAGCTAGGCTTTTATCTTTTATTCTTTCTTCTCTCTTTCCATTCATTTTTTTTAATTTTTGTTTCTAATGAGGTTGTTGCGAGAATTAAACACTTTGCAGTTTTAATGGAGTGTGAATTGAGTAAATACAATCAATATATTATAAGGTAATGACAAACAAAGGATTTAGCATTCCACCAAGATGTCTGATAAACCGCATAAATATTCAGCACTAGCAATATATCAAAATAAGAGTTCATTATTTACATCAGAGAGGAGTTTCATTGATCTTCTTCATTCTAGTTGCAATACTACTTGTTTGTGACTTTCACTGAGGATAATTTTCCATGGTTCTCCTTCGCTTTTCTTTCTCATAATGATCAGATGCAGGTTTGCAGAGGACTGGTGGGATTTATGAAGCGAGTGCCCCATTAGTTCCATGAGATTCATGTGTCCCAGAGGAGGTGAGGTCTATCTCTGAGGGTGGTTGTAATGAGACTGGATAGTTAGGGAGTGATTCATTTTCGGTGTGGGGTAGATCTATGTATTTGGGTAAAGGGCTAGTTTTGACATTGGGACTCTCTTCCAAGTCCTTAAGTTTTCCAAAGTCAATAAAATCTTGAACTATGCGTTCAATGGTACAGCATTCATCAGTGGTGTGTCCTGACATTTGGTGATAGTAGCAGTATAGGTTAAGGTCTATTTAGGGTGGTATTGGATTTGGTGGTGTTTTTGGTTTACTGGGTTTCACAAGGTTTCTTTGTTGAAACATTTTAAAGATCTTAGAGAGAGGTTGGTTGAACTTTGAATATTTTCTATAGGTCAGAGGAAGATCAACTATAGGCGATTCTTAGAACTCTAGATGTAATGGATCATAACCCACTGTGTTCTGGTTAATCTCTCTTAGTCCTTTAGCTTTATGATCTCGTAAGAACTTGTTCATGAGTGTAAAAAGCTATTGAAGCCTTCGATTAGGGTGTTGGTGTTTTCTTTCATCAAAACCTCAAGCTGAGCGGTCCTATAGGATAGTTCTTGAATTTCCATTGCTGATTTGGATTCAGCTGCACTTGCTATCTTGGAAGAGGATTGTAGACAACCTTCTTGGTAAAATTTGCAATCATCTTCAATATTTTTAGGCATGCTCATGACTTCTTTCCCCTTGTTTGACTCATAATTAGGAGTATTAGTCTTGCCACTTAGGAAAATTGTCTCATCTTTGAGATTTGGGGTTTGGTGAAGGATGTTCTTGATTTCAGACTGAACGATGGTCTTGATTTCAGCTCGAATAATGTTGATTAAGCCACCATCAGCTATGAATTTCTTTATGTGCTCTTTGAGTAGGTCATCTAGACTTTGATTCCTAAATTGTTCGGCCATTTTAAATTCTAACCATTTTTGACTCTCCCTTTAGGGTTGCTTTTGGGGTTTGTGGCTGCAGAAATGATAGGGTTAGTGCAACTATCATGAAATGCATGTATGAGTGCACACAGTGTAAAATGCATGTGTAGTGTAATTTAATGAGATGTATGCATAGATGCATGATGTTATTCAAAAGGATGAGATTAGCGTGAGGAACAAGGATAGCATGAATGCATGTTATGTCATACACTATGAGATATTTATTAATGTATAGAGCCTTATTAGGAATGTATATAATGTTCTTTGAAAAGAAAACACATTAAAGAGAAAGGGTTAGTAATCAATAAGATAAGCTAAAAGAAAGAATTATGGATGCTTGTCTTGCCATAAGGTATAGAAAAGTTATTGTATGTTCATGACATGTCCATATAAAGGGACAAGGTGAGAATGTATACAAAAATACAGGATGGCTGCAAGAAGAATATAAGTTAGTGTATACTATTTACATGTATATTATATCTGCATGAATAAAAAAAAAGGAATAAAATTGGTTAGTATTTCCTTCATAGGGAACAAACCAATCACAAGCAAGCTCTCGCTTCCAACCTTATTACTCCACGTGGTTATTCAGTCTCTTTCCTAGGTGGGTTTTGACCCAATAGTCAGCATAGGACTATGGTTCCACTCTCAGACTAGGCCATTTTAATTTATATTGATTAGAACCAAAAGGTAAACTAAGGAACAATGCTTAAATGCACTCAAGGTAATCATACAATGTCAATATGGGGACTGGTCGTTGAGTCATAAATGGTGTCTATAGTCCATACACACCCGCGTGAGTAGGGGCTATAGCCAACAAAAGGGGTCCAATTTTATGTCCATACATCCATATTTGATACGTTTACCAAGAGACATTAAATTATCATTTGATAGTTTACAATTTGATTTTTTCAACATAAATGTCTGCAATCTAGTCAAATTCCTGACCCATCTATTTGATCTGATAAGGACAAATAGACGATGCTCATAGGTTCTGTCATCGAAAGATGTCACTATTCGCCAGTTCTCATAGGCTATTCATATTGAGGTGGATGATTCTTATCATTCCTTGCACATCGGGCTTATGCAAGGTAAACAAGGATCACACAGTCTAAGTGTAAGTAGTCTCTGAAAATGGACATAATGACGTCAATCGGTGATGGAAACTAAAAGTGCCATAGCATTTATGAGTGTTAGGTCAAACGAATAGTATCAGGGTTAGCATGCAAAGCTTTGTGGGATCCTAGTGGAGGTTTCTATTGGTTTATTTACATGGGCTAAGTCGAGGATGTAAGGCTAAGGGCTCCTTTAGCGAGAATACCCCCCCCCCCCATGATTAGGGTTATGGACTCCAGTCAGTGATTCTAGCATTCTTTTGATAACTCGGGTCACCCCCCTTAAGGACTTGGGTCACAGACTCCGGTCAGATGAGTCCGACAAAACCACAAGTAAAGGCTAAAAGAGAAAAATTTGAATCAGTCACCCTCTGACTCGTGTTGAACCATAGTGGATCACTTTCTGTCATTGTCGGCTGATAGGGACCAAGAGTGCACATGTGATTGTGTAGTGCAAATGCAATAGTAAAGGGCTCCATATGATTGATTATTGTGTAATGAGAAATAATCATTTTTAAATTGATCTCTCTAACCAGAGTCCCCAGTGGAGTCGCCACTGTGAGTGACCTTTATCTTTGATTTCGAAAGGTCCCAGGGTTATTAGGATGTTCTTCCGATTTTGAGGGACATGACAACTTTGCCGGATGGGACATCCATTCTGTTTATGGGACAGGAACAAATGATTAGTCTTGGGGGGATGAGAGATGCTTTGTGTTTGGAGTAGCCACCTAGTTTTTAGAAAACTAGAAAAAGATGGAAGGGACAACATCGGGTCACTCAACGAGTATCATCCCCAACAGAGATTCTGAGCCTGGGAGATCTCATCTACTTTTTGACTATTTCTCATTATCACACTTAGTATATGGCTACTGCAACACCCTAGTTTCGGTAATGACAATTGATATATGTATAAGCACATAATAATAACAAAAAGTACAAGAAATTCAGCATAATTATTTACAAGGCTTTCCTAGTAAATACATTCAAAAAAGGAAAAGAAGATTGTGGAAATGTAAATCTAGTCCTGATCTAGAAAACACCTGCAAGACAGAGGTTAACACAACTATGTGCAATTCTATCTATTTATCCACTCAGACAACATATAAGCATAAAAAAGATGATTGATGCATCATGAATGATTAAATAGATGTGCGTAGTTCATGCTCGTGCAAGAATTATTATAAAGCATTTCTAAATGATAAGATAAGTAATAAATGATGATTGCATCATTGGACCATGATATCGAAGCTTTAGCTTAGATAAGTAAGCTTTCATGTTTATTGGATTGCATATTGATGCAAAATGACAATTTATTATGAGTAAAAAAAAAGCAGAGATTATTCAATTAGTATATAAATTGTCAGTCTCATCACACAATCATAATAATTTCTCAACTGCTGGCGGCGATAAAGTAAAATGCAAGACAGTAAAGTAAACGTGCAAAAATGATTATTTGGTCCTCAGATTCAACTAAGCTTGTTTGGTATTTTTGAAGCTTTAGCTTCAAAGGATTCTTAAGTTGTCCTCATCAAGAGGTTGAAAATGACGTGTGTAATGCAAATTCGTATACCTTTGAAGAGTGCTTTGACAAAGATGAAGGTAGGTTTGGTTCAAAAGCGGTCTAAAAAATCCTAAAAAAATGTAAAAGGTGAGCTAAAGTATGTGAATTGGGACTCCTCAGTCTTCAATTCTATAGTGTTTCAGTGTATGTAGGCTCCCCTTGGCTCTTGCCTTGCTGAAATGGGAGGTAGAGACCCCTTTTTATAGGGAGAAGTGCCTAAAAATATGTGATCATGCGTCCCAAGGCGCATGTGCTCGCGCTTTTGCACGTGTGCACGTATACCAGAGCACTTGATCACACCTCTGGTGCACATGATCATGGGCCTGGGGCGCATGATGCGCTCTGGCGCATGATCATGCACTCGGCTGTGTGATCACTCGCTTTTGCGTGTGTTATGCGGCCTTCTCAAGCTCTGATCATGCTATTTTAGGGGTGTTTTTCATAGTTTTTAGACCTCCCGGATGCGTTTCCAACGTCCATTCTATCAAAATCAGCTTCCATTTTCACGCATGGCAAAATGTGTTCATGTGTGGTCACGCGCTACAAATTTGCTCAAGTGCTGCCTCTCGGGATTACGCGTACTATTCCGGGGTCACTTTTGAATTTTTTAGGGCTTTTGGACGTGTTTTCAATTTTATGTTGTCAAAATCGGCTTTCGATTTCTTGAAGTGGAACTCCAGTCTCATAAGTCGAACACCAGTTTGATGAGTTGCTCATTTTGAGAAATGATTGCTCGAAACGAGCGACTTACCACTCCGATAATTCGTATTTTATGAAATCGAGGTGTAACTTACTGATTAGGAGGTCGATTTTGCTCTTTGAAGGCTTGGTTTGATTTTTTCAGACTCATGACACGCTTCAGAGGCGGTGCGAATGAACAGACACTTGTCGTATTTGGAGAGATGTTTTCATCATTGGACCTTTTTAGGGATAGTCAAAACTCAATGTATGACAGTCACCCCATCCATCATGAAATGGAAATAAACAAATAAAAATTAGTTAATGAATTATTGAAAAATAATAAACAAAAAAATCAAATCAAAATAAAAGAAGGAGATGAAGATTTGAGAATGGGATGCAATATTGATTGCCCCTCAGAAGGTGATCACCATTGATAGAAGCCTGTAGCTGTTTTGTTGTTTGTGAATTTTTTATGTCTGTGATTTTAACTTATTTGAATCTAATTCATGGCCAGGAATGAAATAAAAAAAATAACGTAAAAAGAACGAAAGTACGTAGAGTGTTTAGACTTATGGCTAAAATAAAAAAAGATAAAGAAAAGAGCTTCTAGTCAGGAGCCTCATATTCCCTATGAAAAGATTGTTTTATTTATAAAAGAAAAATCAGATAATAAAAATACAAAAAAACCTAATCCTAACAATTTGATAAGTGTAATTTGAAGTTATCAAATCAAACTAAATAATTAAATAAATAAGTAAATAAACGGAAAAAAAAAACCAATTTGAATTGCTTGTGTGGCCACTTTTTGTTTTGAAAACAAGATTTGAATTTGTTAAGTTAAATCGGCCTTTGGTCCATTCCGCCAACAATTTTTTTTTTGAAATTTTCTCTTGCTTTTTTTTTATTTTCTTGAATTTTCTTTTTCATTTTATTCGAAAATTTATTTTAAAATAAATAAATATATAAATAAATAAATAAAGTGATAAAATTTAAAATAAGTCCTAAAATAATTTACAATTTAATTCAAAACCAATAAATCAGATCCAACAAATTTAATTTTACAGTTATTTTTCATCATTAGGTCCTCTGTCGCATCCAACTCAAATCATTCAGAAATTAGGTGCTTACAACATCTCCAAGTTTTTATAGAAACCAATAGCACCCCATTTGGTGTTATATATCTCTAGATATGGCTTCAACAAGTATTCTGCTCTCGCCCAAACAGGACACCCAAATTTAGCAACCACTATTCATATATACAATCTCATCTCAAAACAATCAACCATCAACATAATAATAAAAAATCAGCATCTATCAATTAGAATATGCATTTTTCCCATATCCAATCAACTTAACAAATAAATTTATAATTACTTATTTTATATGTTATATTTACATAGAACATTAGGTTATCCACTTACCTTTATTACTCCTTTCCCTTTGTTTGTATTTACTTGTATGCCAGTCTCATTTCCATTTGATTTAGCTGAAATAAAACATAATTCACTTATTTTTAAACACTCAAAAATAATAAAAACTTCATCTAGCATGATAAAACCACTAAACAATCTAAATATATGAAGCTGCCAACTATAATAGATTTAATAGGGTAAATTTAAAAATTCACCAATAA
This sequence comes from Mallotus repandus, assembly GCA_949671775.1. Lineage (NCBI taxonomy): Eukaryota > Viridiplantae > Streptophyta > Magnoliopsida > Malpighiales > Euphorbiaceae > Mallotus > Mallotus repandus. Next base: position 1,395 of record CATIWM010350799.1, on the reverse strand, counting down.
TTCGATACACTAAATCTCAAAATGAAACTTTCCAGATCATTAACCCTATGTGTCTAGAATAATTTAAAATTGATTTTTCTTCAATTGAAGGTGTAAAGAGGAAGAACCCTAAGAAATAATCCACCATACTCAAACCATTATTGGAAACTGAGTAATAAAATGTTCAGCCCAAATGACCATCAAAAAAACAGAACTAGGTTTTCCCTATTTCTGTAAGTTTCATAATAGACATCTCATAATTTCTTTATCATCAAATAATACTCAATTTTAAGCTTCCTAGCTCAAGATATAATCAAAACAATAAGACTGAAAAATCAGTTCCTAAGAACCTGAATTCTGCATCTTCTAAACACCAGCTCAATTCAACAAAAATACTAAAATTACTTACCAAATAAACCTTTAAAGCCTTTGAAGATGAAGATTATGATCTGGGATGAATTCTAAACCTTCAAGTCGACTTCAAAATTCAGCTCTCTATTTTTTTTAAGAAGATGAAGATGATGATAGACAGCCCTACTCTTCCTTCCCTTTTCTATTGGATGCTATTTTTTTTCCTTATGGCTGCTAGATACCCTCAAATCTAATCCTACATTCATCATTTTATTTTAAACACTCAAGTGCACACACACACACACACACACACACACACACACACACACACACACACACACACACACACACACACACACACATATATATATATATATATGTTTTTCTACTTTAGCCACATAATCAAATTCTTAATTTATGTATATATATATTGCTATTAATCCATGTATTCCTCATGTCTATATGATATGCATGTTATGCAAATAAATATAAATGCATTATGTGGGTGTTACAAGTAGAGATTCTACAGACATGAATGATAATGTTTTGGATACTTTTTTGATATGAAAGATTTAAAATTTCAAGGTCAGATTGTGCATTGCTTGCGTTTGAGGGAGGTTAGTCATCCTGTCTCTAATGAAAACTAATTAATTTCATCAAGTGCATTTCAATACATTATGCGACTAAAACTATGAAAACCAATTAATTCTCATCAAGTGCATTTCAATACATTATGTGACCCCGTGACTAGCATAACATCTGATAATTTTGAATCCAAATAGCCCCCAAGACATTCCCAGAACTTCATTAATGCTTAATAGAGTTGGCCTCTTATGTTAAGAAAATAGTAGAAAGGCGAGGTGAAAAGTGCTATTGTAACACCCTATACACTTAGTATTGATACATGTCATGTTATCTCATACACATTATTAATCATCCTTTAGTCACATGTAATTATTATACACACATTTATACTTATCCGTACACGCATACGAATATTTTACATTAACTAATGGACATATGTATGCTACAAGGAGAGAGAGAGTCTGGATTCGGCCGACAACC
>CATIWM010350760.1:0-38535 GCA_949671775.1 Mallotus repandus | reverse complement strand
CTATTCACTGAGTATTTCTGTACTCATTTTACTCTGTTTTAAAAATATTTTCAGATAGCAGGGCTTGATAGTTGGTGAACAAGTTGAGTGAGTGTAGATAGAAGTTCAGAATAAGGTTGGCCAACATCCTTGTCAGTGAAGCCTTGTATTTTATTTTATTTCATTTTTTTAGTTTTGTTTCCATAAGTACTGTAAAAGAGTATTTTAAGTTAAAAAATGGTGGCTAAGTTATATGTAATATAACAGTTTAGAAATATGTTTGATATTATCTTAATAATATTTTGACTACTGTGTTTCTAGTTACGAAGAGTAATATCATGTTAACTTTCTTTAAAATGATGATGAAATTTCCTATATTATCCGATTATTGTATATGTATTGTACTATTCATATATAGTATTTTACTATTCATAGATACATAATTTAAAAAAAAATCTAAATTTTCAATTGTAACGTATGAACAAGACTAAACTTTTAAAAAGATATTAATTTAAATTCTTTTTTTCAAATATAGTGATATTTATAACATTTAAACTAAATTAAATAGTTTGTAAATGGTTGGTTCTAAATGTCCATCTCGGGCTATGTGAGACGAGGTGTGACAAGAACCCACTACCAGGAAGTGTTTCCACTTAAGGCAGTCAACGTCAAAAAGGAAAAACTTGCCTCAGACGAAGGAGGAGGAAGAGGAAGCTGATGATGATGAAGAAGAAGAAGGACATGAATCACCTCTCTAATTGCTTGCACCATTAAACATAGAAATAAACCAAGTCCTTGAAAAGCTGGACCTCTTAACAACGACTATCAACTCTTGCGTTGAGAGTTTGGAGAACTCAATGGAATTATGCTTCCAAAGCTTAGAAAAGTCAGTGGAGGAGAAATACGATGAGCTGAATGACAGATTAATAGACATTGAGGATGAACAATCTTACCACTTTTTCAAGTTAAAAGACTATTTCATCGAAACAGGCCATGACAGACTTCCTTATTCATCACCGATCAAGAGGCATCCTCACATGCCTTAACCTTCCCCATCATCATCTCGGCAAGTTAAATTACCTCCGGGCTCTCCTTGCTAAGGGGAGTAAACTCCATTCCATTATTTTCATTTTTTAGTTTTAGGGTATTTTTATTTTATTTTATTTTTCATTTGCATTTTCATGTTTCTATTTTTGTTTGTGAATTTTATTTTGTTTTTAAGTTATGTTTGTGCATTGTATATACAATTATTTTGCATTTTAGGTACCCAAACACATATTTAGGACAATGTGCGATTCAAGCGCGGGGGGGGGGGGGGGGGGGGGGGAGAATCGTTTGCATTTTTAGTATATTTTGTGTATATTTTAGGTTTATCATGCATTTTCATTTGCATTTGTGTAATTTGACCTAAATTTTGATACTCAATGCTTGAATTTTTGCACCATTATCTTTGTGATGAATTTGGTGTATGTTTTGTTGTTTTATTGAATATATGTGTTTAATCTCCTTTTAATGGTTAGTATAGTGTCTTTTAAGCTTGGTTAACATTTTTAGTTGAGATTTTTGTTCATTTAATCAACTTAACGCATGTTGTTGCTTGCTCATGAGTTTGAATTATTGTTTTGGGAATTAGTGTCTTGAATGAACTAAAATCTTCTTTAGGGTCATTTTGGTTTTATGCGAAAGAAATTGTAAAAATACTCTTTTCTATTTCTAAAAACAAGAAAGAGAATAAGTGTGCTTGGAACTTGAATTCCAATCTACTTCACTATTCTTTTCACAAGAGTATGAGTATTCAAAGAACCCTCTCAAGGTGTTTACATTGAGTAGTTCGGGAAAGACGGGGAACTACTGAGAGAGGGAAGAAAAAGCACAAAACAAAAAGAAAATAAAATGGATAGAGTTGATTTCCGTATGCCAAATTAGAACTACTTTAAATTGGAGTCTTTTTCACTCATGTATACTTTTCCTAAGATTTTGATTCATTTTTGTGTGATTATGAGTAGATAACATGCTTTCTACTTGGTAATTTTTAATCTCAACTTGATTTGTTAACCTTGTTTTGAGATATGTAAACTAGCTATCAAGGGGATTGATATGTGTGCTTGATGAAAATTGATATATACACCTTATTCATTGCTTTAAAAGTGTGTGTTTTTGAGTTTGCTTAAGGACAAACAAAGATTCAAGTATGGGGGTTTTTGTTGGTGTCAAATTATTTTAGTTTTAGGACCTCAATTTGCATGCATCTATATATTTCACATAGCATTTAAAGTAGAAAAACATTTAGAATTAGATACTTTTATGTTTTCTTTGATTTTTGTTAGGGAAAAGAGTTTGGAGGATACTCGAGAAGGAAAGAAGTAGAAAAAGAGGAAAAAAGGGCAGAGGAAAAACAGAGCCAACTCACTATCATGATCACGACCAGATGTGCGATCGCAGACATGCCCAAGTCCAGCGCCAAGTGTTATCAAGCCTTTTGCGAGCGCGACTTCATGCACTATCTTGGGTTCCTGTGAAGCCAGCCTTCTGTCCTGAGTACAGATTGTGCGCGAGCACAACCCTTTCAAGAAGTGGCCCTTCTGGCATGAGTGCGGCTTCATGTGTGATCGTGGGTAATGTGTTTTCAGTAAAAGACATGCTGATGTGTGCATATCTTAAAGAGAAAATCCAAGAGAGGTGAAAGGACGTGTTCTAGAAGGGCTAAAAATGACAAAGGCATGAATTACTTGGGGAGGAGGACACATAATATACACATGCTCTCAAATTTTCTAAGTAGAGAGGAACATTGACAAGGCACAACACACAAGAGAGAAGAGAGAAGAATAAGGAGAAAGAGGAGAAAAAGAAGCTGAAGGAGAGAGACCCACTTAAAGATTCAAGCTCTTTTGGATAACATTTCTTCCTCTTATCCTTATTTTAATCTCTTGTGTGTAATTTGAATATTGAATGTTGGTTTTAATAGCCATGAGTGGCTAAATACTTTATGTTGTTGGGATTTTAGAAACCCATTTGAATTAAGTTCATTTAATATATTAGTTCTTGTTTATTAATTACATATTGTGTTTGTTGAGCATTATTAAGTATTGTATTATGGCCAAATGCAATCCATGTTTGAATATATGCATTGAGAGATGGTAGATTCAATAGACCCACAAATACTTGTTAGATCTTTCAATGACTTAAGAAAGCTTGTATAGATCTAATCCTTCATAAGTTTTTTGAATGCCTTTCAAGATAGATCTAATCTTGTATGACGATAATGAGAATTAAGTTATATAATGAGATTTGATTGATACTTGTGAGTGAGATTAACCTTGCTCAAGAGAGATTGTTAATTCGGTTTTAGAAAACTTGAGGTGTGCTTTAGAACTTGAACTAATATGTTATTTGGTTTAAGGATAATGTGGTGTGCCATTTCTCCCAACAACATGCCTTTACCATTGTTTGTTTCCTTGTTAATTTGATTTGAAATAGCCTCATTTATATTCTTTAGTTAGTTTGTTAATCTGCTTATTTACTTGCTTTAAACAACCAACCATTGATAGCTCTAAACATATACAATAGAGATTGATAGGTGCTTAGACCCTAATCCCTATGGAAACGACACTCAACTCACTACTATATTACTTGTTTGACCTATGCACTTGTGGATAGCAACAATTTTAATGTCCATAAATAAGAATTTAAGTTTGACAATAATGCAAAGGATATTTATATATCTATATGTATATCTTGCAGTATCTTGCAGTCGTTTCGATGACTAAGTTAACGACTAAGTTAATCTAAATTTGTGTATCTTACAAACAAAAATGACTTCAATTATTCTTTGCAATTTGATATTATCTTATAGACAAGGATTTATATGCTACTTTTGAAATGTTCTCATCTTTAGCAACTATAAATTTTTGGATTGTCAAATTTATTTATTTTTTTTATCGGATGAGTTGCTTATACGAATTTGTTAAAAAAAAATGAGTTGCTTATATGAACAAACTAATTAATTTATTTGTTATTATATAAATTTGCATTTGTTGATTAACATCTTAATTATTGTTAAAATAGAAAATGTAAATCTTCCTCTTATTATATACGAAAAGAAGAGGCAGAATCTTGAAGATTTATGGCCGTCACTATATCCGGATGAACTCAAATTGCTAATGGAAACCTATTTCGCCTCCCATCAGTTCAGATTGGAGGGCCCTGGCTGGATTCATAAATATGATTTGATGTCAATTAAATTTCAACTAAACGGTTCTGGTTGAGTTGAATATGGCCAGTAAAATAATGTTTTCTAAGAGAATGCTTAGATCGAGTTGAATTGGATGCATTAATTTAGACTTGAACTGAAACCTCATGAACCAAAATAATTGCATCTTTCATCGAATCACCAGGTGTTATGAGTGCGTGCGTGCGTGCGTGCATGTGCATATACAATAATATATGTCAGTTTATGCACTTTTAAACTGAAATTTTTTCAGTTCTTTGAAAAAAGCAACCAGACTCGTTGATTTTTGTTTCAATTCAGATGATGGTCACCTGTAAGTTTAGATTCCAAGAATTGTGTAAACACAATGAAAATGTAAATAGAAGTAACAAGAACTTAGAAGAATTATACAGAAACACGAGTTTTTATTTTATGTATCACAGTCTGAACACGAAAAATATAGGGCAGCCACTGAAAATTAAACCTTAACAACATGCACTCTAGGTAGAGTCTCAACAAAGATGGCTAAGAAGAAATGACATATGCGGTTGGCTGCCAATTCAGGTAGTGAAACGCCGTACCACTTTATGACAAAAAAGTAAATGTTGAAATATAAATATGGAGCATGCCAACTGCATGATAATAATAAAGGCTGTAGCTTGAGAAATAAAATGTGATTCACCAACCCAAGGCATGAAGATGTGACCATTCATTTATAATGGAAAATTGTGGGATCCATCATCATATTGTAAAAAGACTAGCAATAGCATAAATAAAAAAAGTCACGTTTTATATATGGTTAGAAACTATTAACAAAGAGGACCTTTCCTGAATATCACAATTTGGCTTAATACTGAAGTATCATATTGTTTCATGGTAAACTTAGAAATATGCATGATTAATGACAAAAAAATTTAATTCCCTTATAAACATACTAGCAATGAAATTTCATGAAAGTATGGGATAGCAGCAAACCGAAGTTTTTAGCCTCTTCCAATAATAATCTGGAAGTTTTCAGCAAGAAATAAGATGGCTACATGCAACCAAAAAATTTACCAACCAGCAATTTTGTGATGTATTCTATTTCACTAGAACAGAACTTTCAGCTGGGAAAATATATCCCATAGAAAAATTTGAAACTTTTTTAAGTATTCAAAATGCTACTCATATGTTTTCTATTACAAATGAGCTTCAACTGAAAGCATCTCTGCTTCACTCCTGACTAGGTTATGAATGACATCCAACAGAAGTTGATTAGAAAAAATGCAATAAGTACCTCTTAAAATGATCCCTTCTGTGCCTTTGCAGTCAAAAGGAGAAAACTGAAAGATATCATTTCTCCTCTCTACGATAATGAAGAAAGACGTTCATAACATCCTACTTAGAGACTTGATAAGTGCTTTCAAATTCCGTCTTGTAGTCTCATCACCCGTGAATCCAAGAATATCAGAGCTTATACTCTAATTTGGTTGAGAAAGAAAACAAAATAAGAAATAACTATGTAATAAAAAAATTTAGCATTACCATCAACAAAATATGTAGGATCATGATCTCACCTCAATATTTTTCAAAGTAAATATGAGACTGTAAATGGACTTTTGGATCAACTCGGTGTTTTCTGGGGTCATTATAGTTGTATTCGCCCTTCTGCAGATTAAAAAAAAAAAAGGGGGTATAAGTTGGTCTACCTAGCTTTCCCAGAAAAAAGTTCTTTTTTGTTTCTTTCAATCCATACACAATTATCGCGTGGCATTAATCAAATGTCAAAGCCAACATTCTAGTGTTAAACCATTGCCAAAATCATTAACTACTTCACAGCCAGTTATAATCAGATCAGTACACCTCTACATTCACTTGAGGCTTTGAACATCCACTTGAGGCCTCCCTAAATAAGTAATCAGCATTTCAAATCACTGTGAGCTTTTGAAAAATAAATTTTCTACATGGAATATCAGTGAAAAATTAATGCAACAGCAGAAGATTTTACCCTGGCGGATGATTTCATGCTGCTGGAGTGCTAGTCTAAAAGGGTCTTCAACAGAACATAGTGTATAGCTCCCTTAACAGAAGAGTTTGAGAAAAAGAGATAATAACAACATTTATTCAGCAAAAGCTGATGAATGATAATAGTTTAAGTTTTTTCAATAGACTAGCCCCTCAAGAAAAGGTCACACAAATCCAATATGGATTTACTGGTTTAAATCATAAATTCACTAAAGAGAAATTGATGTTCAATGTAAAACCGCAATAACCATTTTTGGATCTTTCAAATTTACAAGCTAAATATGTTTGTAAACACTTATGAGGATTAATATGTTCTGTACAAGCAAAATAAAGCTAGAGCATATATAGCTAACAAAAAGGTTGGGCCTGGCTGCTATGATGATCTATCATAGCAAGTCCTAGAATGATGATCCATTATTGGGGTTTATATGCCAGAGTAAAATTCAGCCTAAACCTTATTTATAGCTTTTGGATGATACAACGGGTAGCAGATCCCTGACTCTATGCCAACAGTACAAAATGCTTCAGACCAGTTTAAAACTGACACTAAAAAGTTGGACAATACCAAAAAATTACTCGATTAGGGACTGCATTAAAGACAATTGAAATAATGATTGGATTTTAAGTATCTAGCAACAACTGTCCATTCAAGGTGCATTGCTTTTCCTGGTGGTCAGCCTCACAGTTACAATGCTCTCAATTTGCCAGCAAAAATCTTTAACATAGCTATGCAAAGCTGAGCTCATCTCATTTTGACTAAAGGCCTAATTACAGATTAGCTTCATACAATCATAAAGTTGATATGTATTGGGTTGATCTGGACCAGGTGTTTGAGGGAAGGGAGGGGTACAATCAAGTTCCAGCTGGTAACTAAAGGAGGATGGGTACTTCACCTTAGATCTTCTGAGGCTTGTGTTAGGCTTCTAGTCAAAGCCTGAACTTCCTTAAGAAGGCCTCTTTCACGAACCTCAGCAAGTAAAGGTTGAACATCGTCAGCCATTTCTTCAATCTGAGATATCACTACAACAAAACCAAACTTTGCATGAGTAGACATTACTTCTTAAGGAGATGGGTGAAAGAAAAACTTGTCTAAACAGGCTTGGCATATGTATGTCATCCTTGGAAATTCAAGAGAAATAACTCATAGAAATGACCCTTTATATCATTTACAATGCAATGCATACTACTGAGAAAAAAACAGGTTTCACTAGAAAAGAAGCAAAAAACATTGTTCACCACTCAATTTTCAGCATGCAGTAATATGATACATTCAAGTAAGTTACTAATTAATGTTGGCTAAAACAAATTTAATATAAACCTATAAAAGTTTACATTTGTCTTGTCCTATGTAGTTGATCAATGACAAAATAAAGCAACCAATAACTGGCAAGTAGGTTTCTGAACATCTAAGTAAATATGTAATTACTCATGGTTTTGCAAAAACATACTGTCTGAGTCCCTACCTCATTATATTTAAAAGTTTCATACAGAAGCAACACTATTATTTGCCTGCACTTTTACCAACTAACATGCCTAAGTATTCAATGCATTGGGCCTCAGCAACATATGTTTGTCAACAAAAACAAAATTCTCCAACACAACAGATACTTTTCATTTGTTTACTAATAAGCCTGTACTTAAGCAATGACCGAAGATGAGAATTTTGCTACCTCAATAACCTATTGATGAGTTATTCTCTGTTAAACATGAAAACAAAATGATGCAAGAGCATGCATCATTCAGTTTTCTTCTTTAATTTGATTTCAAGTTTCCTGTAAACTCCAATTATTCTATCTATTGTTTCAACCACAATCAAACCCTTTCTACCCTAATTATTGGGCACTAATCGCCACTAACACTTCAACTGAGTCACAATAGATCGCACCTTTGTAAGCAGAGGCTTTGCTTCTTCCATAATAGCAGCAACACGTTCGGCCAATTTATAGCTTTTAGAAACACCAATTTCCTCCATTTCACGTCCAAGACGGGTGAATATCCCTACCAAAGCATCTAGACTTACCCCTTGAAGTCCTTGTATCTTTTGCCTATCACATACAATTAGACCTTCTTTAATGCATTCAATATCAAGAGGTCCTACCGAAGGTGATGGAATTGGATCTCTGGGTGTAATATCAATTATCGTTTCCATAAGAAGGCCTGATTGGTTCACCTCAATCAGTGAATTTCTAGGAATGATAATCTTATCATCTTCAACCTATAAAATATTAAAGCAACAAGTTTGAGTAAGTATAAACTATAAACCAATAGAAACTTACGACAGCTCAGAACATCACAAAATTACTCAATTAACACACCTCAACCACGGCTTCAATACTTTTCAAGGAAGGATTAACTTGGATGACATTACCAACAGTCACCCCTCTAATCCTAACGGAAGTACCAGTGCAAATACCACAAGCTTGAGCAAACTCAAGTACAGCAACATACTTCCTGAATTTAGAACGCAACTGAAACCCTCTCAACCAAGCTAAACTGAGTGCAAGAAGCACAGCACCAGACACAAGAAACAACCCAACCCCACCTTCCCATACACTCCTCTGTCCAAACCCAAAATCACTTAATGGCCTTAATGTTTGCCTCCATAAAGTCTGAGGAACCTCCAAAACAACTGCAAGTGGACTCTTTTTCTCATTAGAAGACGAAGAAGAAGAAGATGCTTGGTTATGTTCTGCATCTGCTGACATAGCTCTTACCCTTGTGATTTCTTTTCGTGGTCTTGATGAAAGACAAGGCATGAAATTCAAACAAGAACCACGAGGTTTAATAACCACTGATGAAGATAAAACAGAAGGACATGCCAATGAATTCCCAACCATTTTTCTCTTTTTAATCTGCTTTACACAGAGTAACGTCTCAAGGCAACTAAGTTACAAAACTAAGGAATATTATAACAAACAATTGCCCTTTTATGCCAAATTCAAGATGAACTAAGAAAAAAATAAGTTCCAAATTGCCTTTTTCAGCAAATTGAAGTCTACATCAGTTCAATTGATGATGCCTTGAACCCAAATACCCTGAAAACGAACAACAATAATAGATAAATAAACAACTAAAAAGAGAAAAATTTTCACAAAATGATTGATAATCAGAGAATGACAAGTGATTAATGCTCAACTTAATTTTTCATTTCTATTTTCCCATATTTTCTGGGCAACCAAACAAACAGAAGCTAAATCAACAAACACAAATAAGTAAAAAAAGTTGATTATCAGAGCTCAAGAATTAGGGTTTACCTCATCGACAGCAGCCAGCAATCTTGAACAGAAAACTGAAAAATTAAAGAAAAAAAAAGAATCGAAGTGAAAGATCTTAAAGGTCTGAAATTGGAACACATAAACCAAAAAAAAAAATCTGTGAAGCTACAAATTAAAAATTTTGTTTCAGTAAAATCAAAAGTTGGTCAATTTTGTATAGAAATAAGGAAATGGAGAAGCAGAAGCAGTAGTGTTCTTGGAGAGATTGGCAAGGAGGCCATAAAGAAGTCTGAGCGACCAACCCCACAACACCACCAATCCCCAGAATATGACAAATAAACTAAGAAACAAAAACAACAAATCCTTCCCTTATTTCTAAAATTTCAATTATCTGCCCAATGTTTATTTTAGTACAAGTAAACCTTTATATGTTTAATCATTTTTAATGGCCGAATATACAGTTTAATACCTAAACTTTACATAAATAATCTTTAATATCTCTCAATTTTTATTACTTTTATAATTTTTATTTTGAAATGCAATTTTATTTGCTCATGCAATACTATACCTTTCACTTTAAGCATTATTAAACACATCACTGCTAAAGATAAATTTCAAACTAATAAAAATAATATTACCAAAATAAAAAAGTCAAAGAAAACTCTTTTTTAATCTTAATATCTTATTGAATTAAATTTTATTTTTAATATATAAAATTATTTTTGTGTTCGTAGCAGTTTTGATTTTTAAAATACACTGATTTTATGTGTTATAAAAGTTAAATAGATTTAAAATGGAAGTTAAAAATTGAACAAAATTAATAAAAAATTGAGAGATATCAAAAGGTTAGTCGTATAAAATTTAAGGACCGAATTATACATTTATTAATTTTTATTATTTCATTTTATTCTTATTTGAAAAAATATTTATCATTTTCTGAATAAAGATAAACAATATACACTATAATATTTTGTATAAGAATAAAATGATTTTCCTAAAAATAAAATGCTTCATGCTCTAAAATTTTTCTAAGAAAATAAATTAGAAGTTAAATAATAAAAAACAAACATATTAAAATCTAGTTGCACCAATTAAAATCTTGAGAGTCCACTTGCATACAAATAAATTGATATATTAGGAGTGTGCAAAAATCGACCGAACCAAAGTTTTGAATTAAATTGTTTAAAATAATCGACTCGGTTGGCTAGTGATGCAATGGTCAGTTCGGTGAATATGAAGAGAAAGATCGATCTTTGGTCTTCGGTTTGGTTGGATTGATTTGTTGAATATATATATATATATTAGATAAGCCAAAGCGACCCCATTTAATTCTAAACTCTACCTATATAAGCATCATAATCTCATCTCTCTCGCCGCCTCCCATCTTCTTCTCTCTTGTTCTCTCTCGAATTTTTTTCTTATCCTGTTAGTTCAGAACCCTAAACGCCCCTTGTTTCTTCTTGTTTTCTTTCATTATACCTACTCTGGATTCAATTTAATCTTTATCTTCTTTCCTATACTTAGATCACAGTGACTTGAGTGACAGAAACCAATTCGATTTGCTTTGTTTCATCGAGTTTTCAGTGATTTTCTTTTATTATTTGCACTCTTATACTTGATTACATTGAGATCTCATGTTGAAATATTTTTTTATCATTCATGCGACAAAATTTAAAATGGTAAAGTATGTGTTCTATGCTTTGATTTTAAGGGCTTATTGATGATTAACAAACATGCATGTGGTTTTTTCTTTTAAATAGTATTTTTATGGTTTGATTTTGAGTTATATGTGGTTGATTATTTGTGGATCTAAAATTAAAAAATAACTGATATTTTTTCTAATAAAATACATGCATGTTACTTTTTTTTTGTAAAAAGTTTTATTTTGTTATGATTTTGAGTTAAAATAGATTGTGTTTCTGGATCTACAATATTTTGAGAAAAAATTTATATTTTTGTGCTCTGTTTAGATGATTTAATAAAGAAAAGGTTGATTTTTTTGTGATTATTATGTGTAATGTTAGTTTTATGTTATATGATAATATTTTTAAAATAATTGTTTATTTATTTGTTTCAGTTTTAATTTATTAAATAGGTAGAAGCAATTTGCTTCATTAAATCACAAATCTGTGATTTGAGTGCAAAATAAAAAAAGGGTGGAAGCAATTGGCCATTTTTATCACTGTGATTCATTGTGAATCTATTTTCTAAGATTGTATGCAGCTACCGAATATCAAAACACAAAAATCTAAAGGTAGCAACTAGCAATAATCCTTTTATTATAAATCAGATATGTTTAAATATGTTGTTTATGTATATTGTGTCACTAATTGGTACTTCTTGTTTTCTTAATTTTTTTTAAAATGGAATGTGACAGTAGCAGTACTCCTGCCACTGGTGTTCCTGACCCTCTCTCTGTAAGCAATTTGGGGGTGAAAGCAATAGCCCAGACACAACTAGAGACACAAAATGCCTCTGCTAAGACTGAGAAGTAGCCTAAGCCTGCTAAAAAAAAAAGAAAAGCCTTAGAATCCAAAGCAAAGTGTTGGGAGCATTTTCTGAAAACAAAGGATGAGGTAGGGGCCAGACTGCCAAGTGCAAATACTATGGTAAAATCTTCTATGTTGACATTTAAAAAAATGGCATATCTAGTCTTAGAAATCATGTGTTGACTTACTTAAAAATGTCATATAGTAAAGACACTAGGCAGTCTCTTTTAACACTACAACCTGCATCTGATGTTTCTGAATCACAAACTTCACAATTAGGAGTACTAGGTGCATAGAATTTTGACTAGGAAGTCATCTGTAAAGCACTTGCACATATATTGATTGTTGATGAATTGCCCTTCAAATTTGTTGAAGGTGATGGCTTTAAAAATTTTATGGCATCATGTTGGCCTAGGTTTAAAATTCCATCTAGATGGACAGTTTCTAAAGATTGTTACTCTATCTATCTTGATGAAATGGTGAAGCTCAAATCTTTAATACACACTCAGTCTCATAGAATCAACATTACAACTGATTCATGAACTTCCATTCAAAGACTAAATTATATGTGTGTTACTGTCCATTTCATTTACACTAAATGGAAGTTGCAAAAAAGAAATCTCTCTTTTGTGCTTGTTACTTCCCATAGGGGAGATTATATAGCTAAGGCCCTTGAAAAACTGTTTACTTGATTGGGGCTTAAAATCTATATTTTCTATGATTGTTGATAATGCTTTTTTGAATAACACTACTATCAATTATTTTAAAAATAAGCTTATGTCTTGAGGTACTTGCTTTTCTATTAGATTAAAATTTGTACATATGAGGTGTATAGCTCATATTCTGAATTTGATTGTTAATGATGTTTGAAAGAAGCCGAAAAGCTTGTGAAAAAGATTAAAGAAGTTGTTAGATATATCAAAAATTCACCTCTGAGACTTAGAAAATTTAAAGAAATATCTGATTTTGTTGGGGTTCCATGTCAGTTTGCTTTATCTCTGGATGCTCCAACTCAATAGAACTCTACTTATCCCATGCTTAAAACTTCTTGTTTGTATGAGAAAGTTTTTGATAAGTATGATGAACAAGAGAATTCTTTCAGGGCAAACTTAAAGGATTATATGGCTGACTTCTTTGATTAGCTGTATGCTAATAAAATTGTTGATATGTTGAAGCTATTTTATGAAATGACTTTAAGAATTTATGATTCTCTCTATGTGACTGCTAATTCTTTTTTCAATGAAATTTCTTATTTGCACTGCATGTTGAATGAGTGGCAATCTTCATTTGATCTAACTATTGTTTCCATAGGGCTTTTAATGAAATTAAAATTTGAAAAATATTGGAAAACTTTGAGAAAATGAACACCCTAATATTCTTGGCCAATAACTTTGACCCTTGAGACATGTTCGAGTATGCGAAATTCTCACTCAAGTAGATGTATGATGATGATACTTGTTGCATGTTGTATAACATCCAAATCTTATATTTATCTTCTGTTTCATGAGTATATGAAGCTGTATGGTTTTGATTCTAGTAGAAGCCAATCTGAGGCCTCTTCTCCTTCTAATCTTTTTGTTCTTAACGCTGGGAAATCTATGCCGCTTTTAAAAGAAAAATTTAGAAAGTAGAAAATGAAATCTGGTGGAAGTTTTGGCAATAAGAAGTTTGAATTAAAAATTTATCTATCTGAGGCTATTGTGGATGAAGGGATTCCTTTGATGTTCTGCATTGTTGGAAAGTTAATTCTATTAGGTTTCCCATCTTTCCTCATATGGCATGTGATGTGCTTGTTGTCCCCATTTCAATTGTGGCCTCTGAAAGTGCTTTTAGCACTAGTAGGCGTGTTCTTGATGTGTTTAAGAGTTCTCTGACTCCTAAGATTGTGGAGGCCTTAATATGCACCTCAGATTGGCTCAGAATGGCTAATAAGCCAATTTGTGTTAAGGAGACTATTGATGAATTGAAAAATTTTGAGAAAGGTAATCTAAACTCTAATATGTTTAATTTTTTATTTCTAGATTTATATTTGTTTTCACTATAACGGGTACTAATAATTTTATCATTTTTGACAGTTGCCTGAACAAATAGGCATTGGCCCTTCAATTTCAACTGCAATCTAATTACATTAATCTAACACTTCTCAATAAACTTTATTGTTTGATTCAATTCACTTTATTTGTTTGCAATGTTGTGAATTTGTGATTCATTGCCTGATAGCCTATTTACATGTGCCTTATAGCCTGATGAATTGCTTGCTTATTACTTAGTTGTCTATCCTTGCTTTCTGCTTTTGAATGTGTTGTCATTTTTGTGACTGTGCACACATTGTGACCAACCTGATGTGCCTCTATTTCTGTGTTGAGGTGCCAATGTTATTATTGTTATGCCTGTGCCTATGCATTTATTTGGGACAGTGATGATGCTTCCACCTTATATATTCTGATTGGTGGCTTACTTTTTATTAGCTATCAGAAATGTGGCTACATTCTTGGATTGACTGATACACACTAATTCTGAACCTCATTTGAATTTTTGCATTTTCATTATTATTTTCCATTCTGAGCCTCACTTGGATTTTGTTTTATTCATTCTTCTACGAGATACCATTCAAGTCAACACTACACTACACTGCTTTAGCTTGTGCCTACTAAATTTTTTGTATAATGCATGGCAAATTTTTTTTGTATATTGCAAACTTTTTTTGTATATTTCTATAGGGCCATTCTTTTTGTTAGCAAATTTTTTTGTAAATGACATTATAGTTAATATGCCTTAAGTGGTCTATGGGCCAAATTCACTTTTATACATGTATTTTACATTTTGTACATCAAATTAATGAATTCAATTATGAAAGTTTATATATTATCTTTGGGCTTTCAATTTTTAAGCCCAGTCCATATGGAACCTCATCCGATGAACCAAATCGAAATAACCGAAATTTTTTGGTAACCGAATGTTTGGTTAACATATTTCTTTTGGTTCGGTTTGATTCCCAAATTACTCTCTTTAAAATCGATTGTTTTTACCCCCTTTACAACCAAACCGAACCGACCGATGCTCTACTCACATTATAGCAGCAGAGAGCTAATTATCTCAAAATTAAAAAAAATTAATCATAAATTCAGTTCAACGAAAAAAATTATTTAATTATTTAAAAGTAATCATGAATCTGTGATTTGTGCAAACTACAAATAATAAATATATTTTAAAATAATTAATTACATAATTTTAATAAATTGAAACTATAAATTAATCAAATATAAAATGAGAACTTAAAAAGTCGTAATAATTTTATTTTATTATTTTATGTTAGGAGTATATATATATATTTTTAATATGTATATTAATAATAATAATAATTAAATAAATAAAATAAAAATAGAAAATAGTTTAAAAAATAGAAACTTTTTAGTTAGAATAAATAAAAGACATAATATATAGTGGGAAGGAATAATAATGTTTTAGATATAATATAATTTGAGTGTTTATGTAATTTTTAATGGAAATAGAATAATAATGTTTTAGATATAATAGCGTATTTTAAAATAATTTTTTTTTTAGAAAAATATTATGAGTTTTAATAACTCAACACGTAAGCGTTTAGAAGTGAATGACACTTGTCAAATTTTAGCTTTAATGGTTTTGACGCTCAGCATTTAATATAGATTTAGATATAGATAAAAATATAAATAAAATAAATAATTCAAATGTATCAACTTAGTAGTTTTAATAAAATAAAAATATATATTAATAAATTACTGTAAGTTAATGGAAAATGATAAATTATTGTAAGTTATTCTTGATGGATCCTGAATGATAAATTGTTATGGTATTTTAAAAAAAAAATTATTCTTATTCGAACTAATAAATAAAAAATGTGTGTTTAAAATTTTATTCAGATGCAATTCAAATCTAATTTTTTTTTATGTTCTTTGAACTAGCGTGACGGCCATGCTAATCAAAATTAAAGATTACCCTCTTCTTCATATCTTTAAATTTAATTTTCAAATTTTAGAATTTATAGTTTTATATTTTGCGTATATCACTAGTAAAAGCAACAATGCAATATGTTTGATAATTATAACTAAATAAGAATTAATTTTAATGGCTTTCATTCTATATTCTATAGATATGCATGTACGTATGTATTGAAGAATAACTCCAATGTGCTAATGAGGTCTAGACTATACAAAAGAATAACTCTAATGCATCAAATATTGGGAATTGCTCTACAATGGGTGTTGAGGTACGGGCAGTATGCCATGGACTGCAGTTGGCTTGGAGAGCGGGTGTCCGTCGCCTTATCGTAGAGTTGGATTCGTTGCTGGTGGTGGGTTGGCTTTTCAGACAACATACACATGTAACTCTGTTCATGCTAATTTGGTGTCAGTGTGTTTGGAATTGCTAAATAAAGATTGGCTTGTTAAAGTTAATCATGTGCACAGGGAAGGCAATAGAGTGGCGGATTGGCTTGCTAATTGCTCTTTGAGCTGTCCTAGAGGTTATCATGAGTCAGTTGAAGCTCCTGCTGAAGTTGGTTCCATCCTATTCCAGGATAGTTCGGGAGTTTGCTGGTAAAAAAGGGTCCCTGCTTGATTGGTGTTTTTCTTTGGTTTCTATTTTTTAGCTTTTTGCCTCCTTCTATATCAAAAAAAAAATAATAATAATAATAAAATAAAATAAAGCTTAAATCAAATGGCTAAAACTTAAAAAGTCTTAGATTTAAATTCTAATGAAACATTTAGACAAGAGACAAAAATTTTATGTCTTTACCTTCTCACAACCCCACTAGGATACATATACATGGGGAAAAAAAATTCCAATGCGATATTAATTTTGTCAAATGTGGTTACAATATGAACTAGAGTGTATCCAATCGAAATCAATGTACTGAATAGACTAAGGATGTTAAGTTTAGCAGGTGGAATGAAGTTCATATTTGTTCGGTTCATATCAGTTATAAAATAATATTTGGTTAATTTTTAAAATAATTGCAAATTCAATATGTGAACTTTTCAGTTTTTTTAGATAAAATTCATTTTCAGGCTCCTAAATTTATCAGCTTTTTAACTTTATACCTCTAAAGTTTCATTTTGTATGTTTAGACCTTTAAACTGCACGAATTTGAAGTTTTAAATCTTTTTGTCAATTTTTTAACAAAAATTATTTTCTTTTACCATTTTTTACCTTTTATCACTTCTATCACTTTTAAAATTCTTTCACCGATAAAAAATAAATTTACTTATTTTAATTTTTAATATTTTAAATTAAAAACATAAATTTATATAAATTTTTAAATAATTTTAAATTTTAAAAATAAATAAACAAGTTAATGTTAAGATAAAAAAATTATATTAAAACTACTATTTTTCAAAATAAAATATTATACTTTCAAAATAAAATAATATGGTGAAAAAAAACACCATAATTAAAAGAGATTATGATAAAATTCTTCAAAATTTAAATTTTATATTTTTAATACATTTTATAGTTTTTTGTACAAAATTTTAATTAAATTAATGTGAATATTTTTTTATAATATAACTTTTATAAATAGTGGATACCAATACATGTCTGTACATCAACAAAAAATAGTAATAGATTTTTCAACCAGCTCAAACTTTTTATAACCGTTATCTTAACCTTCATTTTTTATCATGCTTTTTGGGTGGATGAAAAAAATTTATATTATAAAAATTTATTCACAATAATTTAAAATATTGTGAAAAATAGTAGTATTATTATAATTTTTTTTATCTTAGCATTAACTTATTTGTTTATTTTTAAAATTTAAAATTATGTAAATGTGTATATAATAATTTAAAATATTAGAAATTAAAATAAGTAAATTTATTTTTTACTGGTGAAAAAATTTTAAAAGTGATATAAGTGTTAAAAAGTAAAAATGGTATGAATATTATAAATATAAAACTTTAGGAACTATGAATATTAGAAATATAAAACTTCAGGGACAAAAAAAAAATATTTATTACAAAATTAACAGAAAGATTTAAAACTTTAAACCCGTCAAATTTGAGAATCTAAATATATAAAATTAAACTTTAGGACCTAAAGCTAAAAAATCGATAAATTTAGGAACCTTTTACCTTCTTTTTTTTATTTAAGTATCTATTTTTTTTTTCAATTAAAAATTTAAACTTTAAATAATGAGTACATTTAGACTTACTATATACTGATTAGGATCAAATGAACTTCATTTTTACTTACTAAATATGCCATATATGTCAATAATTTAAATGAACAAAATTATCCTCATAGAGAATTTGGGAATTATAGTTTTTAAAATATAAATTTATTAAAAGAGCTCCTTGCAGAGAAAATCCCACAAATTCAACAGCTCAACAATTCCAAAAATCAACAAAAGATACAGAAGTCAACAAAGCTTTTAACCAAAAATACAATAATTTAATAAAAATTTAAATCAATTGATCCTTTCCAAAACCTAAATCTAAAAGAAAGGAATGGAGATTTTAACCAACAACTGAATCCTTTCAAAAATTTACATCACTACAAATAATTACAACAATAATTATGCGAAAATTTCAAAAGATAAACCACATGACAAATCAAGCCACAACGAAAAACAACCAAAGGCAACAGCAGAGGCAGCGTCAACGGCGGCAAGAGAAGGAGTGGCCTTTTCTTGCTTGTGGGGTTGTTTTGTAGAGTCTGGAAATGAAAAGGAAAAAAAAAATGAGACAAGAAGAAGAAGAAGAATGAGGGAGAGGCGGCCGCTAAACCAGAAAGAGCAAAATTGATTTTTGGGGTTGCATACCTTCAAATTGGTAGTGCAAATGTTTAGAATAGAGTTGTTAGGTTACCGTCTCAAGGTGGAGAAGTAAGGTGGCCTGTGCGGGCCATTTTTTTTTTCAAAGCTCTGTAATGTATTGCTCTTGTTTTCTTAATGAAAACAAATTTCAAAAAAAAAAAAAATTATTGTTAATTTTTATCAATTTTTCCCGAGTGATCTCATCTCATGTTACAATGGAAACAAGGAGCTCTTTTAATTTTTATAAATTTGTATTTTAAAGACTCTAATTCCCGAATTCTCTTGAAGAAAATGAGGGTAATTTTATCCATCTAAATTATTGATATATGTGGCAAATGTTATGGCATGTCTCGTGAGTGAAAATGAAACCCACTTAATTTTAATCAGCACACAGTCAGCTTGAAAGTTCTGAAATGTACTCATTATTTAAAGTTCAAACACTTAATTACAAAAAAAAAAAAAAATTACACTCAAATAGATAAATTGAAAGTTCATATACCAAATTTGTAATTATTCTGTTAATTTTTTAAAAGAATAGCTTATAGTTGTTGGGACAATCAATTACGGTTTATATCAGCTCAAATTTATGAACAATTTTCATATATCCAAATAAAATTACTAAATTTACCTTATCAATTAAAATATAGTTATCTAGCTATTCTTATCCCATTAAATTAAACTAATAGCTATATCTTTATATGTTAATTTTTTCCTTCATATACTTTAATTAATTTTTTACACTTTTAAAAATATGCGAATACAAAATATATATATAAATAATATAAATTTAGTATTTTTCAATACATTTAAATAGGTTTGCTAAAAAAAATACATTCAAATAGGTGCATTTGTGTTTCTATATATAGACACACACAAGCACCTATTTAAATGTATTTAAAAATACAAAATTTATATTATTATTATTATTACTACATTTAAACATATTATTTTTTATATTTACAAATTATCAAAAAATAATTAATATCTATGATAGTCATTAAACACAAACATCAACAACTAGAAGTGATTTTACCAAGTACTTAACATTAATCACCTACTAGCAGCAGCAAGTTCTAAAATTTCAAACCAATTAGCTTAAGACTCTGTTTCTTTTATCACATAATATGTGAATTTTCTATAGTACCCCACCTTAGGTTCAGCAGCTCAGTGTTGTGGGCTTAACCAGAGGCCCTCTGAGACTCCAGCTAGAATCCCCCAGGGCTTGCTAAAACTCTAATCCATACCCTTGGAAGAGACAGTACTAGTTTGATACGATTGAAGTGAGGAAATATGAGAAAAAATAGGACGCCTATCATCTGCTTACGACAGTATTGTCAAAAAACTTCTAATTTCTAATTGGATCATCCCATATTGCTTTTTTACAACTTTTAGAAATTGGCCAATGGCCATTGTTAGCTCGGAATGTTGATGACAAAAAATGCATTCAGACATTTGACAATATATGAACTCGAAGGAGAAAATGAGAATTTTGGAATAGAAATGAGCTCCACCAAAATGCCCATCTTCCGCACACCTTGATTATTCCATCTTCTAGACACCTTAGATTATTATGGAGCGCCAATGCAAGAGTAAAGAGGATATAAAATGTAACACCACAACTACAGAGATCAGTCATCCATATAGTAGCATTATGCCAAACAGATTGCAAAAGCTTAAACCAACAGAATGATGCATGCTTTAAATTCGATTAAGAAACTACAACCGGCTGCTAGACAATGATAGAATATCAAACCAAAAATCTCCAATATTTCAATCGCAAAAATAAACCAAAACAAAAGTGAAACTCCTTGTTCATATCTCCCTAGAAACTAAAAATGACAGCTTCAGCAAAGCCATCACTGCTCACAGATCTTGCACATTCAAACCTGAAAAGACAAAAACATTCAATAAGATGGAAGAACCAGCGACTGTTAAGCAAAAAAATAAAATGTTCCAGCACTGAGCATTTTTTTTTGTGCAATATGAAGTAGCACCCAATTGCAGACACAGCTGTGCATTTATTTTTATGCAAACTCATTGGGGGTTGAATGTGATAGCACACAACAAGGATCTGATATTAACCTGGAGGAAGAGATTGCTTCAACTTGTCAGCCTTCTCTGAGTCAAATACACACAGGGTGTAGAGATATTTGGAGCAGCGGACCTTAAACTTGACCACATCCTTGCTCCTCTTAATCTTCACAGAGCGTGCATCTTTCCTTCTAGCGGTAAGAAGAAAATCCTTAATCTCATGAATTTGCTTAGGCTGTGTCATAAAAAAAAAGGAACACAGTAAGAAATAATGAGGTTGTGTAATATACATGTACACATAAACATATAAAAGATAGCAGCCAACAGGATGACATTAAACAATTTAATAATGTTATCTTCATACTCCAAAAAAAAAAAAGATAATTTAAACACTTAAATGACAAACTTCAAATAAAAAATACAATGCAATCAGATGAAAATAGTCACCATTTGCGTGATACACCACATGTTTTTGTACCAACTGAGAAAGAAATGAAGGTAAAAAAAACACAAAACTTTGAAACCGAAGTTCACAGCACTTCAGAACCACTGGTATACAATTTATTAAAACTTCATTTTTTTTTAAATTCTTAACTTATTTATATGCAAAAAACTATTCTCTGAAACACTACTGTAACACAGTCAAAAATCTATATATATATTTTTTTTTTCAAATAAAACTTCTTAATACTGTCCAATGCACAAATTATAAATGTTGCAAATTATTCATATAAAAAATCATTATATATAGACTAAGAAATTTAGTTTCCCTAAGAAATTTAGTTTCCTGTCGTTTAAATGCAACATAAAATGTAGATATGTATTAGCGAGGGAAACAGCCTTTTAGGCTTCACTAGAAGCAGCATTAACTAATTCAATTTAGTGTAAAGCTGTGACCATTTTATAATGAAATAAAGCCTTACAGACTTTGCCCAAAAATTTCATAACACTGATGAGAAAAAAAAAAAAAACATTACAAAACATGAACCAAAGAACTCAGTCCCTTAGATGTTCTTAAAGTTGCAATCATTCCTGCAATTCATTACAGGTCTGTAGGACTCATCACTGCTCTGTTTACCATTATTGAAATTTCAAATATCAAAGTTGTAATCCAGGAACAACAAAGGAAACAAGGTGAAACCGTCAAAAAAAGAAAAGCATAATTTCAAAAAAAATATATAAAGGAACTCAGTCCCTTAGATGTTCTTAATAAACTGCGATCATTACCGCAAATCATTACAGGTCTGTAGGACTCATCACTGCTCTGATAATGCTTAAGATTGTAAATGAACCAAGTTTAAAGTACAGTTAGTGTAGTCTTATATCGTTTAAGAACAACGATCAAAAAAAGCTGACAGAGAAATTTGATGAAAGCAACACAAACACAATTCTGAAACACCAACACGAGTAAAAATATCATTTGAAATTACTCACAATTCCTGCTATAGAAAATCAATCCTCAAAATTTACATTCACAAACCAAAAAAATCTAGAAAAATCAACAGAAATTATAATTAACAAACAAATAATTTAATACTAACGAATTTAGTTTCCCGACGTCCAAATACAACATAAGCGCAGCATTGGATAGCGAGGGAAACAACTATTTTGGCTTCAATAACAACAGCATTAACTAATTAAATCAATGTAAAGCTGACAACTTGTAATGAACATTGTGATGAAGCCTTTACAGTCTACACAAACATTTCAAAACAACAACATTTTGAGAAAATATATGAAGGAACTCAGTTCCTTAGATGTTCTTTAAATAGTTGTGATCATCACCGCAAATCATTACAGGTCTGTTGGACTCATCAAAGCTCTTTTAATATCCCCAAAAAAAAACTAAAATTGCAATCTAGTTGCTCCATTGTTTTGTCCTCTCAGATCAAAATATACAGAAGCAAAGAGAGAGATATTAAAAGCAAGGAACAACACAAACAATATTGCTTCAAGGGAACGAGTCAAGGGGAACTAAATAAAAATCCAATTGACCAGATAGTGAAGCATTTCATATCAACAAATTAAAAAAAAATGGTGGTTCAAGTAATGATGGCTCATCTCAGTAGTCCATATTTATAAAAAAAATAAAATAAAAACAATGAAAAAAAAACAAATCCTTTCACATTCCATTTCTCTTTCAGTTAATTTGCTAAAGATACAAAAGGAGAATAACGCTCTAACCATGACTGTTCATCAAATCATCATCTCTTCAGATCTCACTTTTGTTTCAAAACAAACTAAAACTGACGACAAGAAAATAAAAGAAAGGTACTTTCACATCAAACACACCAAAACTAAGATACCCAGACGAAAAACTAAATAAAAAAAACACATATAATCATTGAATCAAAGAAATCCAAATTGTATCTTCATGCCAAATAAATCTAAACCAAAACAGCACAATTAATCCAATCTAACCAATCAGGAGAAGCAGAGAAAGGAGAGTGGAGCTACCATTTTGAACAGAGTTTTTGAGAGCTATCAGTTTCCAGCGAGAAGTAAAATCACGCCCCAAGCCCTAGAATTGCTAATCTTCTCTTATATATAGGCCAACACTTGTGGCTTAAAACCCTAGAATTATTTATTGGACCATTTTGCCCCCTGAGATATCTTTTATTGGGCTATACCTCTTACCTTTTGCGCTTTTGAAGCTGGTAGCGTTTGTGTCTTGTGGGTTTGTATTTTGTTCACAAAAGCAAACAGGCTTTAAATAGTTTATAGATCAATTAAGGGGCCTAAATAAATTGTGAATGGGTTCAGTTAGGAATAAATTCTTGATAAATTTACAAAAATGCCCAACTTTATGTTTGGAAAGAGGTGATAGAAAATAGAGAGGAAAGTATGAAGAAAAATAATGTTATTTTCTTTTATTTATTTTTCCTCTTATGTTTGGATTGAAGGGAAATAATATAGAGAGGAAAGAAAGTAAATATTGATACCCCACATGCATATTCCTATATCAACAATGATGCTTGTCCATCAAGCAAAGAGAAATATGCTCAATTAAGAAGATTAATCTATAAAAGAAGTCTACTTGTCTCCTAATAAAGACAATACTACAACTATAAGGAATCTTATTCCTAAAAGGTTTATGTCTAATATTTCTCTATATATGCATCTCATCATATGGGAAGAGATAATTCATTCAACATATTCTGCATATTCTACATCATCACCTCATCATCCAATACTATTCTACTTTATTATACTCTATTTGCTTTATTATTATTTCCCATACAAATACTGACTTAATCTTCGGAGTGTTTATGGGGGAAACCCCGCCCTTTTACCAATTCCTTTCGTCGATGCAAGTTCCACAAACAAGAATACAATTCGGAGTTATCAAGTGGCGCCTTCTGTGAGAAAAATCTAATTAAATTCCGAATTATCATTGTTTGCTAGAACCTTGCTTGACGATGATCACACTTTTTCCAACACACATTCATAAAAATTCAGTCATCAACGATAAATTTAGGTAAAATAATGCAAAGATTGTCAGAGCGATGCTTTCCAATCCACATCACATCAAAAGAATCAACAATTTTATGGTTGTAACATCTTATAAAGATAGCTCATGCAAACGACAAAAGGGAAACAATTGCAGGCGAAGTGAATTGTAGAAGAATTGAATTTCTCATTGATCTCATGCTATGGAAATTTTATTTCTATCATCGACTTCAAAACTCATGGAAATATATATCTATATGTATGGGAGTTTGGGACTAAGCAAAGCGGTACATGGTCTTTTTATAAACAAAATCTATTTCCAAGCAGCTAGAGAGTTAGACCCTAAATTGCATACAGGCAATTACAAAAAGAGCATCTCTTCCAATACTCAGAATCAGATTTTGATGATTCTATCTACTCTTTAAGTTTCGAACGGCAATAGGGCTGAAGGAGATGCATCGTTCTTGCTTATATTGACAGATGAACAGTAAAAGAGAGACTTAAAGATTCAAACTTCAGAAAGAACCAAAATTAGCAGCTCTTTTGTCTCAATCCACTCATAGTGGCACTTTAGATAAAAATAAAAGGGTCAAAGCTGACACTTTTCCGGATTGATATTCTTGTTAGTCAGAGAGAGGCTCAGGAGAAAGCTAAGATAAGAGCACAAAAGAGAGATATTTGGATAGCAGATTTTCAACAGAATTGTCCAAAGCTATAGTTGAAAAAAAAAGAGCAACGATGCAACATTGTGGAAGATTTTACAAAGCCTAGATTCCATGCTAGCGTCCCTTTATTCCTCCGACACCAACCTCATAAACTGAGCTCCAACCACAACCTGTTAATACATGAGATCCGACATCAAAGAAGAACGACGAAAACTACGATGGCAAGAGGTGTTTGCCAATGATTTTCTGAGCAGTGCAAATTCCCTTACTAGTAATTGGTTTAGAAGAGCTTTTAGCAAAGAGAGTTGGGCAATGAGCACAGGATTAAGGAGCATCCACCACTGAAACTTGAAGACAGTCGTTCACCTGAGTCAAACTCCCAGCAAATTCATTTTATTTTTGATAAAATAAACACTGAGCTGGACAGATAAAACCCAGGTCACTTGACCATATTAAGTCATTATATGAGTCTCACAGGCGATCTTACCATTGATTACTGAGCTAAGAAGTCAAAGTTCAAGTCTCGGAGATTTGGTTACGAAGCGAGTCAAGCAGCCCCCGATACCAAATTCAGAATTGAAGCAAAAGGTTCCTTAACAATAAAAAAATAAGTTGATGAAGATATATAGAAGAAGTCAGATCTTAAATGATAGACGGATCTCCGAGCATCGAATACTGAACATTCGCTCTTACAAACATCCATCAAAGTGATGAGCTTCAAAGCATCAAGCATAAAGACAGTAGGGCATCCTAGTCCGAACATCAAAATAT
This sequence comes from Mallotus repandus, assembly GCA_949671775.1. Lineage (NCBI taxonomy): Eukaryota > Viridiplantae > Streptophyta > Magnoliopsida > Malpighiales > Euphorbiaceae > Mallotus > Mallotus repandus. The sequence continues at coordinate 12,931 of CATIWM010350760.1, read as the reverse complement.
CCGAGCATCCGAAACAGTCAAACATCAAGGTCTGATTCTCAAATATTCAAGTTCTAAATAACTGGGTCTGAATTGTTTTGATTTTATTCTTGACGACCATCGAAGCAGTGAAGCTTAGTTATAGTCAGACTTTCGAGTGAGTTCCTCAGATAAAACAAAGCTTAAGTTTCAAAAAAAGCATAGAAGCATATAAAAGAGACAAAGTTGAGCTCCACCAAGCGTTGAGCACCGGATGATGACTTCACAAACACTCGGGATCCTAACAATGAATAGTGAATAATGAAAGCTATGAAATCTGAAGAACTTGAGAATGAAGATGATGATGATTACGATGATAAGATACAATAGGAAAATCTTCAAAACATACTGCCATCCACCGCCATGTGAAGTCGTCATATGTGCTACTAAATCAAAGTTGGGTGGCTAAGACTTCAGATTTTGGGCTATCAAGAACAAGCCTGATTTCCAAATTCTTAACGTTAGAAGCTAAGATGGTTTGCTTGCATCTAAGGACGACTATGGGACAACCAAGTTTAAAAAGCTCGAGGCCTACGTAAAGTAAGGAAGCCTGGCCCAAGACACAGTAAAATACATTACAGACTCCACCTAACTATATCCATGTCAAGCATCGCAATACGGTCTGAGAATTGGACACTCGGACATATCAGGCCATTCTCGGGTAATGAATTCAAGGCAGTAAGAAGTACTAAGGAAACAAATACACAAAATCGAATAGTAATAAAGATGTTATTGGACAGTCAAATTACATCAACAACATAGATTATGGAGAGGCATTCAAATACTCAATAACAACTGAACAATTTCAATGAACATAAATATTCGTGACACTAAAGAGCGGGACAAGAGCACCTTAACAAATACATTTTCTCTTCTCAATTATTTCTTTATTTTTATAAAATACTGATGATGAAACACATTCATAACTCTGCTTAAAGATGCATGCTCATAAAAAAGTGCACTATCATCATCAAGCTAAATCTTCTTTTTATAAAAATGCATCATATTGAAAAACATGTGCTATTCCTGTTAGTATATCTTCAAAACATATCAAGATCATACCATTAATTGCTAATGGAGATCAAGCGATCCCAAGATTCTTGTTCTTTTGTTGTTTGCTATTACAGTTAAACAATACAAGCATAAATGCTACTTTAAAGCATCTCAACGTTGATACTCAGAAATGTCAATGATTAAAAATCATGGCCTTTGGAACCTTGATCCAATCATTGGTCTCGGAGTAGTATATTTGCACAATATATTTTCATGAAGCTGGATTACATAAAATGCCCAAGAATTAACCACAAACTTGGACCATACACTTCCTAATTGAGGCTTGGATATTCAAATTTACATAAGCCAAATTTATGGGGGCTTCTTCAAAGTCATTCAGGCAAAGCAAACAACGAACATAAATATTCATTAAACTCAAAGGCGGGACAAGAGTACATCAGGAGATAAGTTTCTCTCTCAATTATTTATTTTTTAATTATTTGCTTTTCATCTTATTCTCACAAGAATAACTATGGCTTGTCACACAAGCACGCTTACACATCTATACATAGATGATCATGATTATTATCCATGCAAAACATGCACCAATCACATTTGATATATTTATTACACAAGGACTGACCATTAATTAAGATCAATTAAATGATCCTAGAATTGTTGTTCTATTGTCTATCCTTATAGATAAGGAAAATTTCGACTAAAGATGCTCCTTCAAGCACCAATCGGTCCAAATAATCAGACATGCTGATAATCTCACGGCATCAACATGTAGAAATTGTTAAATGACACTAGAGGCACTGTCAAGCACTACTAATAGTGCTCTCGCTCAAAGCCGGATCAAATAACGCTCAAGCAATTAAAGCCTTGAGCATATAAGCCTCGAGTCATAGCACCGAGCATCTAAGCCTCAAGCATCTAAGTCCAGTGACTGAAGCTGGTCACGACACTCGAGCCACGTTTCATAACACTAACAGACCATATAGTTATGGCACTCGGGCCGTGTTTCATAACATTAAGAGACCACATGGTTATGACACTCAGGCCATATTTCATAACACCGAGAGACCACATGGTCACTGCACTTGGGCCGCGTTTCATATTATCGAGAGACCACACGGTCATAGGCACTCGAGCCTTGTTGCCACCTTATAACACCGAGAGACCACATGGTCATTTAAGCCTTAAGCATCAAAACTCCAGCAACTGAAGCTGGTCCTTAGGTCGCTGTATAGTACTGGGGTTAATCAACTCGAAGTCGGCACCCTCAGGTCATTTCGAGTCACTGAGGTATGGCACTCGGGCCTCGTTTCTATAGCACCGAGCATCTAAGCCTCGAGCACTAAACTCCAGTGACGGCTGGTCCCGTTAGATCATTTCTGTAATGGGTTAATCCCTCGGGTCATTTCATAACACCGAGCATCTAATTATTATGCATCTAAGTCCAGCTGGCACTTCATGATTATGATACTCAGACACTGTGTTTCTAAGACTTGGTATACCGAGCATCTCAACATTTAATGACTGAGGCTGGCCACCCCAAGTCATCCTTCAACAGCAATAGTGATTTCTCAACAATGACATTTATCTCTTAACACTCAAATCCTCTACTGAGTTACAAGTCATCTTTCAGATTTATTCTCAAAAATCTTGGATGACAGTCTACAAGACACGTTTATTCAACAGTTCTAATTCAGATACATCATAATCTCAGAATACTCAGAATGTTTAGAATCTCAGAATCAGAAACTCGGACATAAATATTCGACTAGACTTTCAGGGGGGACTCTTGATACCCCACATTCATATTCCTATATCAACAAGGATGTCCATCAAGCAAAGGGAAATATACTCAATTAAGAAGATTATTCTACAAAAAAGTCTACTTGTCTCCTAATCAAGGCAATCCCATAACTATAAGGAATCCTATTCCTAAAAGGTTTATGTCTAATCTTTCTCTATATATACATCTCATAATATGGGGAAGGGATCATTCATTCAACATATTTAACATATTCTACATCATCCCATCATTCCATCATCACCTCATCATCTAACACCATTCTACTTTATTATGCTCTATTTGCTTTATTATTATTTCCCATACAAATACTGACTTAATCTTCAGAGTGTTTATGGGGGAAACCCCGCCCTTTATCCATTCATCTCATCGATGTAGGTTCCACAAGCAAGGATACAATTTGGAGCTATCAAATATGTATATTTTTTTATTGAATATAAAATAGGTATCTTTTTTTTTTTTGGATTAAGGTTCCGAATTGGTGGTTCTAAAAAAAAATTTAAAACATTTGGGGAGTTGTGCCTCAACCCCCCCAAAAGCTAAAGTAATGTTTGATTACTGAGTGTTGGATTTTAACCTTGGAAGGCATAAAACAACAGCAAAATCAACACTATTTTTGGTTAACATAAAGGTAAAGTGTTTCTTCCTAATTATCTTCAATTGTCTAGATTTAGATGTAAAATAATGAAATACATCCAATAGAAGATGAGGAACCTTACAGTATCTCCTAGTCTCCTTTTCCCCAAATACATTAAATCAACACCTCCACTAGAGAACGTCAAGCATCATGATGGGGTAAAAGACTAAATCCAAGTCGAAAGTCATTTGGAACACTCAAATCAAATCTGAAGTCTGGCCTAAGATAAAATTATCAATTATAAGCGATGCAGTTAGGTTGGGTGGATGTGGCCAAAGAAGCACACTTCCATGTCTTGGAGGATGAAGTTGGATCAAAATCAATGGCATAGAAACCAGAAGATATTGAGAAATAGATAATAGAAGTTGAAGTTAAATTAATTTACTTTCTTTTCTTTTTATATTATTTCTCTTCAATCCAAGCATAATAGGGGAAAATAAAGAAAAGAAAATAACATTATTTTTCTTCATACTTTTTTCTCTATTTTTTATTCTCCCTTTCCAAACATAAGGTTAGTGTTCATGAGTTTTGTTCAAAATACTGAAATTAGCCATTCACCAGACAATTTCTGTACAACATAAGATGGGCCTATCAGTTCTAAAAGTTTGTTGAAATTGTTGAGGATTTAAATGGGGAGAAAGTTCCTTTCAAAGAACCGAATGGAACATTATCAAATGGAGTAATATAGGGATGGGGATTATGACAACAAACTCAGGTGATTCTGTAGTTGGCCTTTAAACTTTTGAAAGAGGAAAGTTAAGATTTGCAGTCCATCATCTATTCTTCATAACATTTTGTTGTTTGATGCACTTCTTTGTGACAATTTATAAGTTTTGTCAATTAAAAAAAAAAAATCTAACGCTTCTTTGAAAAGTGTTGACATATATATATATATATATATATATACACTTAGAATATATTTTTTGTCTGAACCACCGGTATCTAGAATTCATTTTACTCTAACTAATTTAATTTGATTCGGATAGAACAATAAGAACGAGAAAAATCTCCCAACAATTAATTCAACTTAATTGAGAAATCTTAACTTTAATTTGCATAAGCCAGGTAATTGAATTCGAACTCTGTCGCCAGCCATTTATGGTCAGAAAAATAGAGGCTTTTATGCTAGGTGTATATGTAATTGTCTCAATTAATATAATAGAAGCTAATTTGGTATTGGTGCAGCAAAAGTTAATCTGATTCTTTACTTAAAAATAGAGAGGTTTTGGCTCCATTTTATTAAGACATTACTTGATTTGCTTCCTTAATTTAAATAATTTAGTTTTCAACAAATAAATAAATACATTAATAGCTAAAATATAAACAGTTTATATAATACCTGGATTCACAACTAATTGATTTTAATTTCTCCAAAAATAAAATTTTTTAGCTTCTATGTATTCATTAGTACTTACGGTAAATACTATTACATTTTTTTTTAATTCATTGACTCCTTTAAAATTAATTATTTATAAAAAAATTCAACTTTTAATTTGTTTTAGTTGTCTCAAAATTTTTTTTTTTTCAGCTCTCCAATAGTTAGAAAACATATTAATCAACTAACTTAGATTTTTTTTTTTGAAGTGGCTTAATTTCAAACCGCTCTCTCAATCTAGAGTGTATATATATATATATATATATATATATATAATGTCATTTTCTCATCGCAGCAGAAAAATCGGGGAAAAGTAAAGGTATGATTCTACTTTTAACTTGAAATTGACTTCAATACATTTGGGCCATAAATATCTAAAGAGACAAAGAACCAAAATATTTGATTGATGATGAAATATCAACTTATTATTATTGTTATGGGGAAGAGGGAAGGGTTCTTAGGAATTTCTTGCCCATCGTATATGAACAATGCCTGCTCGAGTGCTTTTCAAGCAACATTAAATTGGAGATATTTATTATATAGATCAATAATGATGTTTTGTTCGGGTTTGTTGGATTTTTTTATACGTGAAATATAGTATTTTATAATTTTAATATTATTGTATTTTTTATTAGAGTTAAATTTATTATATGCTTCCTTTTTTTTTTCCTTCTATTTCTTCTCTTTTTCGGTTCTTTTTCTCTAATTCCCTTCACTTTCACTTTCAGTTTCTTTACTCTTCTTATTCCTGAAAGGTCAATTTTAGCAATTTCAAAAATAACCTTTTATATTTCTTTCAAAACTTGGAGTTGATACTTTGGTGCCTAAAATTTTAAATTATATGGAACTCGATTAAAACTTGTTTTTCTTTACAAGAGATGATCCTGTGATACCATCAATACCTTCTAATGTTGACCTTGAGAAAGTTTTGGAGAAGTATGACATGAAATTCATAATTTTTCACCAAAATTTTGTGAGTATTTTATTTTTTTTCATTAGTTTCAATTGAATAGTTATTTTGGTGTGTCATTTTATTTTTAAAACATTTAATTTATTGATAATTATTGTGCAACTGAATATTCGTCCATTTGCTTATCAATGGTTGATCTAATGTCTTTGTTGCTTTGTAGTAATTGAAAATTAATATTGTCATCTATTAGTTGAAATCCTATAATTACTCTTTCTTTGTCCTGTAATTTTCACAAGTGCATTATTTTATATTGCAATGCTGAGCAAAAATATTTTGTGTGGTGAATATGGTTGTATGACCTTTTTGCTTTTCAAGATTGCAGTGGCCTATTAATTTTTATTGATAACAAAATTTGTAGACCAACATTTTAATTAACTCGGCCGAATAAATTTATTTTTTTCATTATTTAAAAAAATAGATTTAAAGATTTTGTTTAATCTAAATAATAATTGTAATGCCATGATCGATCTATTAGTATTGTTTAATAAAAGATGAAACATTTTAATTATTTGTCAATTTCTTCATATTAAAAGAGAAGAAGTGACTTAATAGAAATTTTAATTTTTTTATAAGTTGAAATACAATATATAATTTCTTTTTCAATTATATCTTTTAATTTTTTTAGAAATTAAAATATTTTTATATAATATTTTTTATTTATATTTTTATATTACTCGTGCTATAGACTTACGTCTAGTTTAACTAAAGATGAAGCAAATTTGACCTAACTTACTTGGAATTTAACAAATTTTCTCCTTTTATGGCCATCAAGTGCTAATATTTTTCGATTTTAAAGTAATTTATAATTTTTATTATTTTGATGTGTTGTTTCACTTGTTTGTTGTTATAATTATTTTCAAGTTGTATCTCTTCTCTTTTTTAATTTTGAATATTCATTGTTAGTGAAGATAATTAGTTACAATTATTAATGAATAGCTGTATTATTAGCTAGAATAGCCCTTATTTTTTTTTATGTAATATTTATTTATTGATATAATCTTTATTTTAGTAATGAAATTATTCTATTTTTGGCCAAAAAACGCAATTTTAGGATAACATTAGGAAGTTGTAACAACAATATATACTAGTTTAAAATGAAATTCCTCCTTATCACTATTCCATGATTATCATGTGCTTGTATGTGCACATGCACCAAACATATTACATATACTAAAGGGCAAATTAAAAAAAAAATCATGAGCTTTACCTTTTTAGTAAATTTGAGAAATTTTTTTAATTTTAGCAATATAATTCATCAACTTTTTAATTTGTACAATATTATGCACCAATTAAAAATTAAATAAAATTTTATTGACTAGGCTATTGAAAAAATTTGAATTGGCCACGTAAGTGCCACACCAAAATGACTTATTAATTTTTTATTTTTTATTTAATTTATATTTTTCAATTGATGCATGTAAAACAAATATTTAAGTAATGAGAATTCAAAATTAATTTTTCTAATCAAATAAAATATAATTAATTTTATTGCTTATTTTTATGTAATGAAAATTTAATTGATATATTCAAATTGGTATATATTAAGTTATTTTAGGTTAAATTATTATTTTGAAATATTTAAATATTTAATTTAAATATATAAAATAAACTATTTTTAAATTCATAGTCCAACTCAAAGTAAATATTTTAATATTTAATTTAATCAAATTGATATTTTATGATTTCAATTGACTTACATATTAAGTAAATTTTCTAATCAAACTATACATGAAGTAATTAATAATTTATACATTTTTATTGAAATTAAATCTTACTTTTTTTATATATGAATTTATGGTAATTAATTAATTTTTTGATTTTGATTAATAACTGTATTATTATATTTTATCTGAATAAATAGTAAAATTTTCTAAAAGACATTCTTTATTTGCAGTTTTATGTATAATATAAATATTTAAAATATTTAAATTAAATTGTTAAAATATTTAAAATTTTCTTTTTCATATATTGATTAAATTAAATTATTTAAATTATTTTCAAAATCATAATTTAACTCAAACTAACAAAAATAAGTAAATTTCAATTTTAATGTATCAATTAAATTTTCATTTCTTGAAAATAAGTAATAAAAATAATAATTTATTTATTAGAAAAATTAATTTTAAATTCCTATTACTTATATATTTATTTTACATGCATCAATTGAAAAATATAAATTAAATAAAAATAAAAATATGTATTAATTTGTCAAAATCAATAGATTATAATTAAATGCAAAAATGTCAAATGTCATATATTTTTTTTTGGTAAATAGTCAAAATAATGTATTTTAATGTGGTGCTTGCATGGATAGACTTAAATTTTTCTCAGTAGATATGTCATTAAAGTTTTACAAATTTTAATCAGTGTATGAAATTATAAAATTTAAAAAATTAATAAATAACATTACTAAAATTAAAATGAAACGTCCAATTTGTCACTAAACCACTAAAGCTCATGAATTTTTTTTTTTAATTTGGCCTATAGTAAAAAGCACCCTCTATTCATATTGAAAAAAAAAAGTAAGTCATTTGCTTTAATCATCACTTCGTATACATATTAAACTAATGCATTTTATAACGACAAAGCTGAATAATAGAATGATGCTAGTGTTAATGCTCAAAAAATAGAATGCTAGTGTAGCTAGCGTGCTATATAAAATCTAGGGTTTTTTTTTTTTTGAAAGGAAAATCTAGGGTTTAGACTTTAGAGGCATGAAATGCACACATCATAGCAAAGTTACAAAAACATTACATTAATGAACTCTAGCAAATCTAGACTTTGCAAAAGTCAGTCAATCCCTCCTATACATATAAATTGTTTTTCTTTAAAAAAAATAAAATAACAGACACCGAATGAAATGAAAATTAATTTATTGAAGGAAAAATTAATCATCAATTCATCACTGTTAGAAATGTGTCAAGGACTGTATGTCGGTAATACATGTGTGTTTGTGGGCACGTGAACATGAAAAAAAAAAAAAGGAAGGCAAAAAATTTGCATTAAAAAAAGGCAGTGATAATTATAGTGTTTTTTTTTTTTTTTTTAACAACCATTTGGTTAATTTGTTAGTTGGGTTAGTATTTTAGTAGGAGTGAAGTGGAATGCCCTTTAACAAATGTTTTTTTTTCATTTTTTGTCTTTTTTGTCCTTTAACTTTTCTTTAAATGTATATTTACTACTTCAAGTTTTAATTTTATAATTTAATCCACGTATTCTCAAGCTTTGATATCACTCAGGGTGGGCATGCTTCTACTAGGCAGAATCAAGGAGTTACTCAAGAATTAAGAAATATGAGATCTTAAATTTCTAATTCTTTCAACTTCACAAACTTATTAAAATACCAAGAACTAGCAACAAAATCCAAAGGTTTGTGATTCTTGAGAAAATAATTTTCAAATTCACTCTATTTTAGAGTCAGTTCTCTTAATTGTTCAAAATAATTTTCTATCGATTTGGTTAGAGTTTTCAAATAAATATTCAGAGAATTGAGATGACCAATAATAGAATTTAATATTCCCATTATTAGATCCTTGCCTACTCTGTAATCTAGATGCAAACAATAAGGATGTAGACAATTATCTAATATTAATAAATCATGCGAATGCACCAAGTCTATCTTAAAACAACACACTTAAATCTTTAGAGTAATGAAACTATTCTAGAAGAATTATATACCTTTATTGAATAGGGTCCATTAAACTTCCACAACAACTTCAACTTTCTTCACAGTAATGACCAACAATAATCTCCTAGTTTAAGGTTCTTCTCTGCTATGGATGCCTTTTTTCTAATAACATGGGTCCTATAAACAATATTCCTTTTTAATATTACTGTTACAAAACGAGGTATATAGTAACAAAAATTACTCTCAGAGATATAGGTAATATCTTATTTTATTTTATGTTCCTCTTTTTTCACAAGTAGAAATTTATTTTCAAATACATTAAAGTAGCTAGTGTCTCTAGTACTATTTGCCAGCTCAACAGATAAAATTATTAAAGCACACTAGTACAAGCAATAGGTGTCTTTGGTTTCGTTTTTCAGTTATTTTTAGGTGTAATAATATAAAAGGAATCTTATATGTTTTTCTCAAAATTGAATCTAAAAAGATAAGAAATCTACTGCTACATTCTAAAAATAAGACTCGTCATTATTTAAAGATAGATTTATAAGATATACTTCAATTATTAATGTTGAGGCAGACATCGTGGATGACATCACCAGTCACTTCATCTGTAAGTTGTATATAGGTAGGTCCCAATTCAAGTCATCTTCTTTGTCCTGATCTTGAATTGCCTTATCCCTTTGGGACATATGGTTCCGTTCTTTATTTTCAGCTACCTTCTTCCAAATTTATTGGTTCTCAAATTTGAAATTCAGACTAGGTCCCTATCCACTAATCTCATAAATAACTTCCTTGCTTCTTCTTGTCCAATAATAAACAACCCCTTCTTTAGTTTTAAGAAGATCTTTGGGCCTGATGGTAACTAACATCCTACCATCTGCGAGAATACATTATTCATTATTGCATGCTACATTCTCCAAAATTGCTTCAAGGAACTCAATATGAAGAAATTTGTTAGCCATTTTACCCATTCATACATTTTTCATCTTAATTTTATGTTTTGACCATTAACCTTTTATGGTTCCACAAGTTGTCTACATATAACAGGACGTAGACCCAAATCTAAAAAGGATATTGGAACATACCATCCTCTTCATCTATATGTTTTTTTTTATTATATTGAGAGCATCTTGCACAATTCTTGGGAATACTAAAGTGTACTGTCTAAATCTACTTCTAGAATTGATGTTAATTTTGCTTTTGTAAATTTTAAACTTTTTCACCACCATATTTATTTTTATTTATAGACTAGGCCATCCATATAATTACCAATAGATATAGGAATGTAACATAGAACACTCTTGTAAAGAGCAATCTATTCAATCAATGATCTTTTTCTGAATGGTGCATATGACATATGACATCAAAAAGTAGATATTTTTTTAGGCTTTCAAGAAGTTGTTTCCTCTTAGAAATTTCTTTGAGAAGATCTTATTCATCTGCCAAGTAGATCCCAACTTGTTTTTCTAAACACTGGATGTACTTAGCAGTTGATTCCATAAAATGTGCCATTTGCAAGTTGTTTGAAAACTTCCTTTTAAGCTTGTACATATTATAGAAGTATATTTAAAAAGACCAAGACTATCAAAGTTTTCATACTAATACCAAGATTATTTATCCTTAGGATTTTCTAGTAATTCTAGAAATGTTTATTCTTAAGATTTTATAGTAATTCTAAAATTTCCCCAAGATTAATATCTCTAGATTTTTCATCAGAATCTTTTAATTCAAGTTCATCTTCAAGAAGATCATGAAAAATATCTTCTTCAAGGACTGCTTCTTCATCTATCACTTCAGAACTTTTTTGCTATAATGAAACTTGTTCGTTTTCCTTTTAGTCTTCTCTTATTCCATAATTTATGATTTTCTCTTCTGTGTCCTAATAGGACTAGAGCATATGCTCTCATTTTGTATCCGAGGGCACTATTTTCTTAAATGCCCTTATCTTTTGCATACCCATTATAGTTTGTTCTTGGCAATAGGGTCAATCTATAAAATTAAAAAGTTCATGAAAAAGAGAATCGACTATTACATTTTTATCAGATGGAATATATTCAATATCAAATTTTTAATAATTAAACCATTCTTTCAACCTCAAAAGTCTAGTTTGCCTAACCTCTTTGAAGTTCAAATTCATCAAACTTTTAATGTAATTTGAATTTGTCTTATGAATGAACTTTTTTAGGGCTAGAAATATATAAAATGCATTAATCCCACTTTTCACAGCTAAAACTTTCTTTTCATGAATTGGATAGTGTAAGCACCCAATTTCGGGATGACTAGAGCATGGATGCGACAGAGGACTCCGATGATGAAAACTCGTAGCAAATGAGTCTCTAATATTTGAGTTTCGAATTCTAAGGCTTGATTACATTTTTTTGGACTAAATTGAAAGTTTTCTTCTCCTTCAAGGGTCTTTTTATAATTAAAAAAAAAAAGAAATCGGAATAGTAGATTTTCGATCGGAATTCTATATTTCCGATCGGAAATTAAGAATTCCGATTTATTTTCGTCAATTTTTATTTCAATTTTTATTCGTTTTTCTTAAATTTGATTGGCCATGAATTGATAAAATTTTTTATTTTATTTATCTATTAGTTATAGATTTTGATTAATTTTTACGTGATATATACACGTTTAATTTATTTGATAAATAAAGTGATAAATACGTATATTTTTAAAATAATTTTTTTTTTATCCTGTATCAATTTAGGGTTACAGGATGTTTCTATAAATACGTGATTTTCTTTTCACGTAGGGGGGAGGCGCAGAAAAGAAAAAGAGAGAACAAAAAAAAAAAAAAGGCAGAGAGAAAAGAGAGAAAAAAAGCTTTCTTTTGTTTTTAACGTCAAAATAATCAAAGCCAAGATACGTAAGCCAATACTTGAGGCTCATTTAGACGGTGATTCAATACATCTCTGAGGAGCTAATCATACAGCATCCATCAAATCAGATTTTTTCTATTCTTTCTTTCTTTTTTATTTGATCTTTGTTATTCTATTTAATTTCAATTTTATTTGATTTTATTTTTATTTTCATTTACTAATCTTCACTTTTTTTGTGTGTTTATGATTTTGGACGGGTGGTATGAATCTGTGTTGGTGAACAAAATCCATGAAGATCCATGGAATGCCATGGATTAAATTGTATATTTGAATGTAGTTTTATAATTTTTTATTCATTTATTTCATAATTTGATTTTATTTTTAGTTGTATTTGATTTTATTGTTCAGTAGATTATTGTAATAGCCCCAATAGTGGGAATAGTAGAATTATACGTGTATGTATTTCTTAATTGGTTAGTAAATTAGGATTTCACTTGGTAATTCAATTAAAATTAATGTTGGCTTTAGATTAATTTTAGGTTGCATGTAATTCAAATTAAGGTTAGAAAAATCACGTAATATTTGTTTTTTTTATTATTTCTTATTTGGGCTTACTTTTAATTTTATTTGTTTTAGGGCTTGTTTTCAATTTTATTTGTTTTGGGT
>CATIWM010350625.1:0-19390 GCA_949671775.1 Mallotus repandus | reverse complement strand
TCTAGACTCATAATACTATTGATCTGGAAAATATGACTTTGATAGTCATAATATGAAATTTTTGGTGTATTTTTGAATTTGCACTGTCAACTCTGCCATGTTGAAAAATGGTATATGTTGGAATATTTTTGGTATATTATTATTTTTGTTATATATTACAGGGAAGATATTAATTTGCTTTATCGAGTGATATGCGATGGATTTAGTTGATGATGAGTTGAATAAAGTGATGTGACAATGCGATGAATTTTTGATGTGTATGTAAATATAAGAAATATGGTTGAATGAATATGAGGATGCAATGCTACTTGTGAATGAGGTCGGGCTGTGTGCGATATGGAATCCCTTTTATATGCTGTAAAATGGCTAAAAAAATACAAAAAAAAAAATAATATTTATGGTAGGGCTGTGTGCGTATGGGGATCCATGATTTATTGAGAAAATTTTTTTTTGAATTATATGTAATTCACAAGTACATTGTGTCTAGAAGAAAATACTATGCTATAATAATTATATACATGCTAAAAGTTTATTGTTAATTATTAAATGGACTGGTGATTGATAATATCATATGCTTATGTGTTATGTTTTCATAGGATATTATATTGTTCAGTTACTGAGTTGCAGGCTCACCCCTCTGCATTATTTTTCAGGATTAAAAGAAATTAGTCAGTCTTGAAGAAATTTTTGCATCAGATACACTAGCATTGTGTCAGGTGGGTCAGCAGGAGGTCATCCTCAGTTTATCTTAAACGTCGCATGTTTAGTGAATTTTCATATCTTGTATTAAGGCTAGCGCATTGTATATGTATAATATAAAGAAAGATGTGAACTGTTTGTTGGTGTGTGATATGTGTTACATATGTGGAATTGTGAGTTAAAATTTGATATTAATAAACATGTTATGTGTTAGTCACATGCATACAATATATGTTTGACATCCTTAACAGGTGTCATACTACCAGTGTCTGAGCTTTTATCTGGTGGCGAGGCTCGTAACTAATATCAAACTTGCCTAGTTGAACGAACCATTGGAGCAGTCTTCCAGAATTCTCGGGCCTCTGAAGGATTTCTCACAAGGGGAAGTTAGTTCTGACCACGATTGAGTGAGCTTGGAAGTATTGTCTGAACTTCTTAGATGTATGGACTACCAGAATAGCGAGTTTTTCCAATTTGGGATACCGAATTTCTGAGCCTCTAAGGATCTTACGGACATAGTAAGTTGGGCTTTGTTGGCTCCCTTCTTCTCGAACCAATACTGCGATGATGGACTCGTGCCTAATTAAGAGATATAAGTATAGTACCTCATCTAGGATTGACCTACTGAGCAATGAAGGTGATGACAGGAACTTCTTGATTTCGTTAAACGCTACCTGATACTAATCATTCCATTCGAATTTCCTGGAGGTTTCCAAAGCTCGGAATAGAGGTAAGCACTTATTGGCTGAGCATAAGATGAACCTTCCAAGAGTTGTGATTCTGCCATTAAGCTTTTGGAGTTCATTCACTGTCTTAGGAGTTTTCATGTTATGAATAGCTTCCATCTTCTTTGGGTTTGCCTATATTCCTCTGTGTGAAATCATGAAGCCTAATAACTTTCCAGCCTTTACTCCAAAGACACATTTATCTGGGTTGAGCTTGATCCGGTATTGATTGACAATATCAAGAGTTTATTTGAGATCCTCGACATGTTGTTCTACTTGTTGGCTCTTGATGATAATGTCATCTACATATACTTCCACATTCTTCCCCATCTGATCTTGGAAGACGTGATTCATCAGCCTCTGATATATTGCTCTAACATTCTTCAATCCAAAAGGCATGACTCTATAATAGTAAAGTCCCTCATGTGCAATGAAGGACATTTTCTCTTGGTCTTCCTCTTTCATTGGAATCTGGTGGTACCTTTGAGCAGCATCAATAAAATTGTACAAACTATGGCAAACTGTTAAATCTACCAACAGATCAATTGTTGGCAAGGGTAGCTATCTTTGGGGCATGCCTTTTTTAGGTCTGTGTAGTTGACACACATTATGTACTTCCCATTAGCTTTCTTGACTAGTACCATATTAGCTACCCACTCCGGATGTTTGACTTCTCTAATAAATCCAGCATCTAACAGCTTCTTAGTCACCTCAGCGATTACCTTTTACCTGTTATAGGCAAACTTCCTCTTTTTCTGAACCACAGGTTTCATTCCTGAGTTAATATTCAGGCTGTAAGATGCAATCCGAGGATCTACTCCCACAATTTTGGATGCTTATGAGGCAAATCTGTTTGAATGCTTGCTCAGAACTTCATTAATGTCCTTGTTGATGTTCTCATCAAGTTTACCATCAATTCTGATTGTCTTACCCTCAGCTATCTGTAAAGTTTGGAGTTGGTCAACAGGTTCTAGATTAGCTCCCTGCTTTTTTGTTTCTAAAGCTTCCAAAGGGAATGCCTCCATTTGCGACTTTATTGCCATCTGATAACATTACTTACCCATGGACTGGTCTCCATATATGGTTATTTCTTGGTCTTCTAAAGGGATTTTCAAAGTTAGTCGCCTGATACTTGTGGCAGCATCAATCTCATGCAGAATTGGCCTTTCGATGATCCTATTGTAGGTAAGTGGGAGATCTGCCACATTGAACAAAGATCTGACTATTTTTACATCTCTAGTGTCCCGGTTTCCAAATTCCACTTCTAGATCCACCACTCCCATTGGCTGGGTTATTCCTCCACAAAAGCTAGTGATGGAATTTTTAATTGTTTTCAAATCAGTGATTTAACCTCTTATGGCCTTGTAGACATTTCACAAAAGTGCATTGACAGTGCTACCCTCATATATCAGAAGTCTTTTCACTAGATAATTATGAATGTACGCGCTTATGACCAGGGCGTCATTATGGGGATGTTGGACATACTCCCCATCATCATATCTAAATGTGATAGTCGACCTTCGTCTAGATACTCGGTATTCTTCCCACCATGGCCTTTTTAACTTCTTCTCGACTAGTGTTTCACCTCCAATAATCATGTTGATAACTCCGACTACTTCATTACAAGCTTTCTTTGCGTCAGGGAAATCTTTAACTCGTTCACTCGGATCCTGATTTCTTGTGAATCTCCCTAGCTTCCCATTTTTAATTAATTATTCGATCGACCCATAAGGTCTTGGTATGTATCTGTTTCATGTCGGAAGCCTTGATGATATTAACAATACTTGTCTCTGTTCGGTGCTTCTCTCCTTAGGGGGTCAACTTTCTGGCTAGAGCTATGCCCACTCTATTTTCTCTAATCCATATTAGAATTTTTTATTTAGAAGCATTTAGGGGTGTAAATCCCTCAATTTCTCTTTTGAATCCTTCTGTTGGGTTTCTGAAATTATTTTGGGGAGTTGGAGGTCTTCTAAGATCAATTCTTTCATTCTTTTTGGAAGGTGGCTTCTCATCATCCCTACACAGTCTTCTATCATCATCTATCTTAATTAGTTTGGTGGCTATAGACATGACCTTCGAGAAGGTGCATGGCTCTTTTGTCAGGATCTTGTCTTTAAGTTTTCCCAACCGAGTTCTATTCTTTAGTGCTTCGATAGCTACTTCATTACTTAAGTTCTCGATTTGCATAACCACCTTATTGAATCTGTCCAAGTAGCTTCTTAATGATTCATTGATTTCCTGCATCTAAGAAATTTTGGTGAGCATGCTAAGGAAGACTTGACATAAAATCCCGTCATTAACATTCTGGAGCATTATTTTTGTTCTGAATGATGATACGTGGTTGACTGGATCTCCGGTGCCATCGTACTGTTCCAACTAAGGCAGTTTGAACTCGGATGGGATCTTTGTCTTATTGATTCTACTTACAAAAGGCGTTGTTCCTTTGAGGACATATTCATCTTCCTTCATTGGTCCGGTCTGAGCTTTTTGGATTACTTGTTCAATTTTCTGGGTTATCTGGGAGTTATCTAACACTGGGTGGCTTATACTAGACTCCTCTTCTGGATCTTTTTTAGCTTTTTTATTCCGTCCATGAGCACGCTGGGTATTTTATGGGTGGCAAATTCACATTATTCTCTATATTGTCTACTTTGGGTTACTATTTTGGATTAGGGCATTTAATTATTGTTGCATGAGAGCTATCCAAGCTTGGATGCTCTGGATCATTGCTTCTCTATTCACTGGAGGCAGGTTGAATGTCCGGGTTACTATGTTTAGGTCTGGTGTATTTGTGATGGGGGTTCCTAAAAGATTTAGGAAGGGCATGGAAGGAATGGGTCTGCTAGTATGATGCAGAGGAGCATAGTAGGGAAAGCTCGTGCTTGGAGTTGCCCAACTCTGGGTGACTCCAGATGACAAGTGTGTATTAAAGAGGACTTGGGACGATGGCCCTACATGATGAATGAGAGTTAATGGATCAATGGGTAAGATGGGAGCCGAAATGTGAATAGGAGGGACAAAGGCTGATGGGTTGGTAAGAGTGTTTGAGGTTGATCCAGGGGGATTGAGCTGAGTATCCGTGGCTGGTGGGATGGACGTCATGGTGTAATCTTTACTTTTAGCTCGGTAGATAATAATGGCTTTAACTCAAGAGGTCCCCACAGACGGCGCCACTTGATAACTTGATTTCTGGAACCTCTAAGTCCTATGATCAAGCAACCAACACAGGACCAAGGTGAGATATGGGATTTTCCCCATAAACCCTCTGCTGCTTAAGTTTGAGAGAGTAGAGAGAGAGCAATAAGCTAAAGGAATAGAATGAATAGTTAAGGAAGAAGTGAGAAGTATTTATAGAGAGTGTAATGCTCAAACCTTAGAGGAATAGGATTCCTCTTCCATGTGGGACTTGTGCCTATTTAGGAGGTTTCCTTCCTGATCCAGGAGTCTTCCTGAAAAGGGATTCCTTTTCCTATTTGGATTAGGTATCCTTATTCTGTAAGTAAATTTTATTTAGGAAGATAACGTATTAATTAAAATAGGAATATACCTGAGGGGTATCAATTATTATTATTATTATTTTAACCTAGAGATAGGGTATTACAATAAAGCTCTCAAGGTACTGTCCTCCCATACACATTCTTTTTTTTTTTGCTGATGATTTAATAATTTTCAGAGAAGCAAATGCAACTAAGGTCTTAACCTTTAAAGACATCTTAAATACTTCTTTGATGCCTTTGGTCAAAAACTAAACCACCATAAGTGAGAGATTCTCTTTAGCAAAACTCCAGAGCTGAACTAAAAAATGCAATAGGCTCTGAATTCCGCATTGTAAAGTCAAAATACTCTACAAAATACCTTGGAATCCTTATGGAGTTGACAAAATCTAAGAAGATGATGTCTATTTTCTTAATTGAAAAAGCAAGAGACAAAATCCTTACATGGAAGAGAAAGTTCCTTCCACAAGCAAGAAGAGAAATCATGATTAAGGAGGTGATTTAAGCTTTGCATGCCTGTGTAATATTATTATTAAAGCTACCTCAGAGCATCGTTAAAGAAATAGAGAAATTAATTATAAAATTTTGGTAATCCCAACATATTGAAGAAAAAAGAATTCATTGGGTTAAATGGGAGGTTTTAATAAAAACAAAAAAGAATAATGGCCTGGGATTCAGAGAGTTCAACTTGTTCAACTATGCTCTTCTTGGCAAAATGGATGGAGTTTATTAAAAAATCATGATAGCTTATCAACTAGAGTTCTGAAAGGGATCTACTACCATTTCTCATCTATTCTAAATGCAAAATAGGGTTACAAGCCATCTTGGATTTGGTCTAACTTCCTAAAATGCAGGAAGGTAATCAGAAGAAAGGCAAGATGGAATGTGATCTCTGGAACAAATATCAACATATGGACTGACCTTTGGATCCCACTCCTCCCAAATTTCACTATTCAAAAACAAAAACTTGGAAATTACAACATTTATTTAGTGCAAGATCTTGTCAACCATTGACAAAGACAATGGGACTCAATAAAGCTAATATCTCTCTTCTCTAAGGACGAACGAAAGGCAATTAACTGTATCCCTATCCAGAAAGAAAGCCACTGTGATAAAATGATATGGCATTATGATAAAGGAGCCCAATACATTATTAAGTCACGTTATCAAAACCTCTAAACAACTAGCATGATCATAACACCTTATTCCTCAAATCAACTACAAAACAAAAAGTTATGGGTGTCAATCTAGTCTCTCTCAATCCCTCTAAAAATTAAAATATTCATTTAGAGATGTGCAAGAAACGTGTGACCTACCAAAGAAAATTTGGCTTGTAGAGGTTGCAACACATACACTAACTACCTCATGTGTGGGAAAGCTACGGAAACTCTTGAACATTTATTATTTTTTATTATCAATCTGAACTAATTTAGTATGCTAGCCTTTTTGGATATTCCCCAAATGTAGTTGGTTTTCAATCTTTTTAGCAATGGTGGTCAAACATTGATCAGTTCTTAAAATTAGAAGGAACTTTACTAAACCTAGCTGTTGGCATTTTTGTTAGTACATATGGAAGGCAAAGAACCAAATGGTTTTCAATAATAAAATGGAAGAACTGACTATCATGGTATCCAAAATCAATCACTGGTGGAGCAGCATCCAAAACATGCATAGAGTTCCTCAACAACCAAGCAACCTCAATGGAGTTACAAGCCAAACTTTTGAAGCTACTAAATGGATTAATCCCCCCTCAGGAATCTGAAAAATTAATTGTGATGCCGCTTTCAACAAAGACACGAGGAGAGGTAAACTTGCTTTGTAGGGACAATAAGGGTTCAATCATCTATATGACCTTAAAAAACCTCCTTGGCCATTCGACTATTCAAGCAGAATCTTAGGCTATCAGAGAAGTTCTGAGATTTACAGACTCATACCCTTATCAGCGCTTCATTATAGAATCAGATTGCCTTGAAGTGGTAAACCTCATCAACAACAAATATAAAACTCCATATTGGGAAGTGTCATTTGTTTTAGAGGAGATATGGCAATTACTCATCTCTAAAGAATCAACCAGAATCAACTTTATTCCTAGTATTACAAATAGAGCAGTTGATTGGCTAATAAAACAATGATCACAACTTATTTGTATTTAATCAATTTTTAATGTTCACGCTCAGCCGCTAGAGCTAATTCTGGCTGATATTGCTTATACTCATTCCTCTTCTTAGTTGAGTGAAAGTTATGTCGCTAAAAAAAAATTTATGTTAACAGTTCCACCTCTGTTCCTTCCTTCCTTGTGTTTTGTCAAGAATTTAAATTTTGTAGCTGTTAAAAAAAAGATCAACTATGGAATAGAAAAGATGGAGAGGGAGAAAAAACAAGTTAAATTAATAGAATGAGGATGCTAGAAATTTTAAGGGGAGTGCAAATAATGTTTCTACATATGGTGGTCCAGCGTGTAACATCATTCGTGTAATATCACAATTCTCTTGTATTTATGCAATGCAAGGTAGCGTCACAATTCCCTTGTACTTACGCAACACAAGGAAATCATCCAACACTTCGATGTGGGCTTATATATAAAAAAAAATTAAAATTTTAAAATTTAATAAATTTTATTTATTTATAGTAGGAGTTCATTTTTACATTCAAAAGTGTAAAATTTTTATATTAATATCTTTATGTGAAAAAATTAGAGTGTAAAATTCAATTAATCTCTTTATGTGAAAAAAATTGTGTTTTTGATACTTCTAATTGTAAAAATAATATTTATCCTATTTATATTATGTATTGTATTTTTTATTATAGTTTAATTTTTTATATTTTATATTTATTTTATTTTTATACATTTAACACTGATAATATTTGTAAACTAAAATTATTTCATAAAAAATAAAATTATAATAGAATTTTTCTTATAACAATAATGAATTCATATATATATGCAATAAATAATTAATTAAATAAATAGTGGACCACTTCCATCATTAATACTAATTCATTTTTAAGGCTCATTTTCTAATAAGAAGAAATATATTCAAATAAATTATAAGAATTTCATGATATTTTCAAAGATTTTACATATATATTTTCAGTTTATTTATAAATTAATTAATTAAAATATTCTTTATTTTTTTAGTAAATAAGTATTTTTATTCTATAATCAGATTTTAGTTCCCTACCTTTTTGTTGTATAAATTTTGTCCTTTATATTTTAAATAAACAAATATTTGCATCATTTCATATAAAATTATTTTTTAAATTTAAATTTGGAATAAAATTTACATAAGATATAACTTTATACGACAATAAGCATTTGATTTGGCGGTTAAAATTTTATGTGGCAATTATTAAATTTTAAGTTAAAGCTCAAGTTCTAATCTCCCATAAAAAAATTAAGGATTAAAAAATAACTATTTTAATATATAAATTTAAGGACTAAAATTTTAACAAAAGTATTTATTGAGAATTAATTAATTTATTTTACTTTTATAAAAATTCAAATATGGACATCACTTATAGATTTTTTTTAACTTAAAAAATTATAAATTTTATTATAAATATGCATTTATAGTTATGGCTGAATATTATTTAATTATTTTAAAAAAATTTATAATTATATTTATAGGTTGAACACATAATTAATAGAAATCATATTTAAAAATTAAAACTTGATCAAAAAATTATTGTGAGTGATATTTTAGCAAAAAATTTTACTTAATAAGAGAAAATTAGTACAAATTAAAAAAAATAAAATAATATATGTTTATAACTTACTATTTTAATAAATTTTTTGAACATTGAAAGGGATAAATTATCATTGCAAGAGGAAAAACATTTAAAAAAAAAAAATGGAGCTCCCATGTGCATATTCTTTGCACTAAATATTAGATAGATTCCACTAAAACAACAAAAGAAAAGGAGTTTTTGAATTTGGTTTTTGTGATAGTTGCTACTTGCTGGTGTGGGTGGGAAAGTGGAGAAGTTATAGAGTGACCACCAGTTGGTATCATGCTACAACAACAAAATACTTCAACCACCTCAAATGATAAAAGTCTGAACATTGTTAGAGTTTGGAGAATAAAGTTTGAACTCTCATTTTTTTTTATTTTTTTTTACAGTAAAAAATTAAATTATTTTAATTAATTAAAAAAATATTAGAAAGTTAAATCAATTATTTTAATATAATTGATTTTATTTATTGATTAAAGTAAAAATTTTTGCATTCCATTACTTTATTTATACACTCTATTATTAATATTTTAAATATTCTAAGGTCTATTTCTATTGTAATTTTTATTGTTGTCATATGAATAATATTTTTAAAATATAAATGAAAAAAATATTTCAATTTGAATATTTATTTTTATTAATAAAAATTTTTAAAGTAAACTGTTTATCACTTACTAAAAGATTAAATTATATCTATGACAAATAAAAGATTTTAGTTGTCATATTTTTATATTTTTAATTATTTTAGTACTGTAGGAAAATACTTATTAAAATAAAATTATATAATATCAAGAATTTAGAAATTAATTAATATATTTAGAATCAAGATATATGTGTTTGTCTAGTGCCTTGTAGAAAAATTTAAAATAATATGAATAATTGTAGAAAATATGTTGAAATATTTAATGTTAAAAAATAATTTATGTCTTGTTTCAGTAAAATAATATTGACATAATATTTTTAAGAAAAATAAAAAATATAAAACTATATTTGCATAATATTTTTAGAAAAATAAAAAAATATTTAAGTTCATTAAAAATATTTTTATTTTATAAATATTTTTAAATAGTAAAAATTAAAAATAATTTATATTTTATAATGGTTGTAATTTATTTAATATCATATGCACATAATTTTATTTTTTATTTTTCTTATCATCATTTTTTTAAAAAATAATATAAAAATTACATTATATGGTTAAAAAATATTATTATAAAAATTCAACAATAATTTATTGTACAAAAAGTGTTCATAAATTCAATGAATAAAATTAAAATCAATTTTTATATAATTTAGAGCAATTATATCGTAACTCATATTCTGATTAAATTAAACTAAAAAAATCTACTTAATAAAAAAATATATTACTTATTTTTTCTATTATTAATATATTATAACATTTATTGTACACATTTTATGATGATTTTTTATTGAATTTTTATAATGATATTTTTAATCATGTAATATGATTTTTATATTTTTAAAAACATTATGATAATAAAATAAAAAATAAAAAATTATGTAATATCACTTACTAAAAGATTAAATTATATCTATGACAAATAAAAGATTTTAGTTGTCATATTTTTTATTTTTTATTATTTTAGTACTGTAGGAAAATACTTATTAAAATAACACTATATAATATGAAGAATTTAGAAATTAATTAATCTATTTAGAATCAAGATATATTTATTTGTCTAGTGCCCTGTAGAAAAATTTAAAATAATATGAGTAAGTATAGAAAATATGTTGAAATATTTAATGTTAAAAAATAATTTATACATACACAGTTCTTGTTTCAGTAAAATAATATTTATATAATATTTTTTAGAAAAATAAAAAAATATTTGCATAATATTTTTTAAAAAATAAAAAATATTTAAGTTCATTAAAAATATTTTTGAATATAGTAAAAATTAAAAATAATTTATTTTTTTATAAAAATTGTAATTTATTTAATGGTTAAAATATAAAAAATTAAATAAATTTTAAAATTAAGATAGTCATATCATTTAATTTTTTTTAAAATTTATATCATTTAAATTTAAAAACATTAATAATGGAGTTCGTAAATATAACAATAGAATGTAAAAATTATCTATTATCCGTGGTCCTGAGTTGTTATTCCACAACCACCCCAGAATTTCTCAGGAAAGTGACATCACATGTGTTAAATTAGAAAGGACAAAAAAATACCTATATTAACATTAAGGACAAAGTTAGATGAGCAAAAAATATATAGAGAGATGCAAAAATAGAAAATCATCAAAAAAAAATTTATCTTTTAATATATAGCGTCACACTGTAATATATCTATAATCATCTTAATTTAAAAAAAAAAAATCAGAAAGAGAACTAGAAATTGAACTCTAACCTATATATACCTTAAAAAAAAGTTATGGTATTAGATTGCTTAATCTTCAACATTATCACCCTAATATTAATTCAGACGTAGAATTAAAATGTATGTATGCTCGATGCATAGGAGACAAAAGTAAAGTTTATTGTTGGCTTTTCAAGGATTGTGAAAGAACCAAGTGACTCAATTATGATATGGGTAGAAAGTTTTACACTTCATCAATTTATTTTTGCACTCTTTTTTTTTAATTCTTTTAAAATGATAAATTATATAATTATCTTTTATTAAAAATATCTATTCTCTTATTAATTATAATTATCTTTTTTTTTTTCATTCAAATTCACTCTTTGATGTTCAAGATTCTAAAACTCTTGAAATTACCTTTTTTTTTTGCATTAAAAAAATTTCATATAGTCAATTATTTCTTTAAACACATTTTAACTTTTAATTTATCCAAATCAATGTAAAATTTACAATAATTATAAAAATGATAACTTTTTTATTTTTATAAAGAATTTTTTTAATATCATATGCACGTAACTTGATTTTTTATTTTTCTTATCATCATTTTTAAAAAAAATAATATAAAAATTACATTATATGGTTAAAAATATTATTATAAAAATTCAACAATAATTTATTGTACAAAAAGTGTTCATAAATTCAACGAATAAAATTAAAATCAATTTATATATAATTTAGAGCAATTATATTGTAACTCATATTCTGATTAAATTAAACTAAAAAAATCTACTTAATAAAAAAAATATAGCACTTACTTTTTTCTATTATTAATATATTATAACATTTGTCGTACACATTTTATATGATGATTTTTTGTTGAATTTTTATAATAATATTTTTAATCATGTAATATGATTCGTATATTCTTGAAAAAATTATGATAAGAAAATAAAAAATTAAAATAATGTGCATATGTTATTGAAAAAACTTTCCAAAAATGTAAAAGAATTGTTTTTTTATAATTGGTGCTAAGTTTTAATGTTAAATAAAGAATAATTATGTAATTTATAATTTAAAAAAAATAAAAGAAGAGTATGGAAATAAATAGATGAAGAGTAAAAATCTATATTGGTGTCACATATTGCAGAAAAAATAAAATGGAAACTGCACTATTCAAACAACTGTTTATTACCATGGAAAATGGGGTCCGGTTTTAATGTATAATTATGTTTTAGTTAATCAATCATTTTAAATATAAATAAAATAATTTTAATATATTAATAGAACAATTTTAATAAAATATAAACTATAAAGTAATCTTTTTTAAAATGTATATATATATATATATAATTAATTAACTAAAACATAATTATACATTTTAATAAAATAATTTTAATTAATAATAATTATTATTATTATTATTATTATTAAAGTAATAGTTGGTTTGTTTTTTACAAAATAATGATGAAAGCTCAGTACATGAGCATTGATATTTCTATAAGGATAAAGATATGTTTCCATAAGGATAAAGATATATGTTGTGTGTCGTTGATCCATGACAATTACTTTTATGTTCTTGTATTCAATTTTTTTCTTATTTGATTATAAAAAAAAAAAATTATAAACTTCAGATGTTTAAATCTTTGTACTACGAGTTCATTCATGTGCAACTTAAGTTTTAGATTTAAAAATTAAATTTCAAAAAAAAATATTAAAATTTAAAAAAACTATAAGATATGAAGAGGTAATTGTAGCTACCATAAGCAGTACTGTTCATATCGATCGTAGCTACATGTATCATTATCTTTTCCATAAATAAATGTATACCATCCACAAATAAAAATTATATGAACAATATTACCCTTATTTGATAATATTTTTTAATTGAGGATAATGTTATTCATACAATGTTATTGTTTGTGGAAATAATGCTGCCCCTATATACATAGATACATATAGATGAAGTTCATTTTTTAGAGTGTAACATAAAAGAAACAATAATGGAGAAACAAATAGCAATAGTAGGAGCAGGGATTAGTGGACTTCTTGCCTGTAAATACACACTAGCAAAAGGTTTCAGACCCATTGTTTTTGAAGCCAAAAACAGCGTTGGAGGGGTATGGACTAAAACTATTGAGACCACAAAGCTACAAATCCCAAAATCAACATATCAGTTTTCAGATTTTCCATGGCCAGATTCAGTAGAAGAGGTCTTCCCTGAGCATGACAAAGTCCTTGATTATCTTCACTCCTATGCCACTCATTTTGATTTGCTTAAGCACATCAAGTTCAACACTAGAGTTGTTGGCATCAGCTATGAAGGTCCCTCTGACGAAGAGCTGCAGTCATGGTGTTTGTGGGGTGGAAATGGTGAGGCCTTCAGCTCTAAAGGGAAATGGAATGTTGAAGTTCAAGATACTAAAAGCCTTTCTACTGAGGTATGTGCAACATTCAATGCTCAGATCTAAAAGTTTTATAATTTTCAGTGTGATTTCTTTATATTGTATCAAAGAGGAAAAAAATAATTTCTTTTTTCATTTTTACAAAATCTTAAAATTATAATTTTGAACTTCATGATGTTGTATGTGGATATTTTACAAATGTAGGATATGGATTAGAGAAGGCAATTTTTTTTTATAGGATAATGGCATTTTGAGTCCTATAACTTGTAAGATTTGAACCATTAAATCCTACAAAAATTACTATTAAATGAATACTATAAGTTTTAAAAACTATCTTTGTTAGTTCTATCTCTAGGCCAACAGAATTTGTCGTTAATCAATTATTTAATCGTTACATTTTAATCCTTAAACATTTTACAAATATTTAATTTTGAAATTTTAGAGCTCAATTAATTTTTTATCAATATTTTAGCAAATCTAAGGATCTTTTACAATTAATTAAAAATTTTTATCATGTGAAACTAATAATTTTATCTTGTGATTTGTGAAGCTATATATTAACCATGAGATGGCAGTTGTTTTTTGCTGTATCCTAAAATGTGACTAGAACAAACACAGGTATACCAAGTGGACTTTGTGATCCTCTGCGTAGGGAGGTTCAGTGATGTTCCAAATATTCCAGAATTTCCTCATGGGAAGGGCCCTGAAGCATTTCAGGGTGAAGTGATACACGCCATCGACTATATGAACATGGATACTGAAACTTCCCTTAATTTCCTCAAAGGGAAGAGAGTAACAGTCGTTGGGTTCCAAAAATCTGCACTCGACATTGCAATGGAGTGCTCTGCAGCAAATGGTAACAAACTACATATATCTATTTCATTATTATACCATAATTTTAATATTTCTGTCTCATCTTCATTAGGTAAATCCATTAATTTCTAATATATTTAGTAATTACAAGAAGTTTTTAGCAAAACCAAATAATTTTATTACATAATACCTGAAAGATAGCTTTTGGTTTTTGAAAGCCAAAATTTTTATTTTTTTAATCAAAAACTGGGATTTTTTTCTTTGAATATGAAGTCTCTGGTATCCAGTAGTATTTAATTGTTTAAATATATGTTAGATCTATAAATTAATTGTCAGTTCCAATTGACTGCTTTTATTTTTTAAAGTTTTCTCTACACTCAATTTTTTTTTTTTTTTAGTCTGAACTATATATATATATATTATATTTACACATATTTAGTCCTACCTACACTGAAAGCTCAGCCCTACATAGATGCCCAACTGTTGATTGATATTAATGTACACATATTTATTAGCTAACTATATGTCAATTATTCAACACCAAAGTGTAAAATACTTAAATAAATATCAATTAATTATTGGTGGTGGTGGTGTATATACTGAATGTGGGGAAGAAGCTTAGCTAATTTCATTTTTCTATGCACCTTATATAGGTGTTGAACATCCATGCAGAGTTATTTACAGAACTGAGCATTGGACTATTCCTGACTTTCTTCCATGGGGAGTGCCTTTTAGCTACTTGTTCCTTAGCCGCTTCGCTGAGCTCCTTGTTCATAAGCCTGGTGAAAGTTTTTTACTCAGCCTTTTGGCAACAATTCTTGCTCCTTTGGTAACTCTCTTATTTTTCAATATGCATATATATATATATAATTATTAGTACTTCCAGATGTATTTACACATATATATATCTGACCTTACCTCTTTTTTTATTC
This sequence comes from Mallotus repandus, assembly GCA_949671775.1. NCBI lineage: Eukaryota > Viridiplantae > Streptophyta > Magnoliopsida > Malpighiales > Euphorbiaceae > Mallotus > Mallotus repandus. The sequence continues at coordinate 4,267 of CATIWM010350625.1, read as the reverse complement.
AATTACACCAAAAAATTTATTTTATTTCCAAATGAATTTCAAATAGAATTCATTTCTAAATTCATTGGAACCAAACAAACCCTTAATGAATTTGCAGAGATGGGCATTTTCTAAATTTGTTGAAAGCGATATCAAGCATAAGCTTCCTTTGGAAAAATTTGGAATGGTACCCAAGCACAGTTTTCTTCAACAACTCCATTCTTGTGTGATCTCACTAATGCCACAAAAATTTTATGATAAAGTTGAAGAAGGAAGCATCATACTAACAAAAGCTCCAAACTTTAGCTTCTGCAAAGATGGCATTTTTATTGATGGCCAATCTCAACATTTAGAAACTGATGTGGTCATATTAGCTACTGGATTTAGAGGTGACAAAAAACTCCAAGACATTTTTGTCTTCAAATACTTTCGAGATTGCTTAGTTCCGTCCCCTAATGCAGCTCTTCCCCTATACAGGTTAGTATTTCTATCACTTAATTAATTCCTATGTATACACACACGTTCATACACTTGTATAAAAGATATCGGTAAAAAAAAAAACTCTCCTTTGTTAGTAAAAATATAATATGAAGTAAATGATGCCCATTTTATTGGATATATACATGTAAATACATGTGCACTATCATTTGTAATTGTATGCACATATTTGTATACAATGACTTTTATCTTTTCAAGATTCCATGCTTCTCTTTTTCCTTTTTCCCTTTTTCTTTTTTCTTTTTGAGAGTTTCTGATGTTTAGGGAATGCATCAATCCGCGAATTCCACAACTAGCAGTGATTGGATTTTCAGAAAGTTTTTCTAACCTGTGCACTTCAGAGATACGATGCCGATGGCTAGCAGAACTTCTTGATGGAAAATTCAAGGTACCTGCCATTAAAGAGATGGAAAAAGATGTGGCAAATTGGGACAAGTACATGAAGACATATGCAGGACCATATTACAGCAGATCATGCATTGGTGGAGTTCATATTTGGTACGTTGATCAACTTTGCAAAGACATGGGCTGGAACCCCAAGAGAAAAAAAGGGTTCTTTGCTGAACTGTTCGAGCCTTATGGACCCTTGGATTACGTTTCTCCATGAAATAGCCTTGCTTGATGATTTCACATTTCCTTCTAATTTAGTTTGGTGTTCAACCTCCTGTAATGAACATTTTAAATATAATTACCATAAAATTGTGCATCATGCAGTAAAAGGAAAACCTGGTAATTTGATCTTCACGACTTCAAAGTAATGTGCATGATACTCTAGGAAAATGCTTGCCTATATATTGCACCAAGCTATTAGATGTGTGATATAAATATTTTATCATAATATTTAGTATATATATCCATAAATTCTTAAGTTTTATATATCCATCAGCATGGTGTATAGTATAGGTGGGAAGAATTTTTGTCTATTATGGATTTATTATGTCAAATGATTAAATTTGTAATATATACAGTATTACATTTTTTTCGGAATATTCAATCCATCTGATAAGGTTGAGTGATTAGACAATTAATGATTAATGGTTCGTGTAAAATAAAAAACATTAGAATATCCATCAACATTAGAATGCCTTTATCAATAAACATGGAAGAAAATACTAATTGAGTTTCAGTTAGCTTACATTAAGTTATCATAGATGTTGCTGGAGAACTATTTACAGGGAACAACACACAAGAGAGTTTGTAGGGAATGGAGGAGTGGTAGAGACATTTTAAGGGAGTGGATAAGTAATTTTATTTTATTATGAATATCAAGTTTGATGAATTTTTTAAATTTTATATAATTTATTAAAATAATTGTTCATAATTATTATTTTTTTAATTTTTTTAATTTATATATATATACACTCATGCACATCCCCAATGCATTGTGTCTCTATTTCTTTTTAGGTATATGTTATAGTTTCTACTAACATATAGCACGACTAATTGACATTATAACACATGTTAATAAGTTAAGCCATTTTATCCAAGAGGGTGTAGATTAGTTGGCGTGAGACTCTTTCAAATTAATCAGAATTCTCAGATTCGAATCCTTGATACACAACTAATTTAAAACTCTTGAGAACAACCTTTGCCGCCCTTTCAACTTTTTCACTTTTACAGTAATGGTATTTTAACAATTTTTTTTCTTTTATAATTAGATGTTTAAACCTGCGAAAAAATTTTAAAATGACATTTTTAACAATTTTTATAGGATAAAGTGCTTATGTGGTTTATTTTAAACAGTAAATTTACATCAAATAACTTTTTTATATTAAACTTTATTTTATTTATTATTTTAATTATTTTTTAAACTATAAAAAATATTTTTTATTTATCATATTAAATTAGAGAAATAAAATATTTTTTACTTTTATTTTTATTTTATTAATTATAGTGGTTGAATTTAATTATTATTCATGATTTTAGTCAAATGAATTTTTATTCATTAAAAATTATTTGTTTTTTATTGTTTAATTATAATAAATAAAATTTTACTTGCATTTTTCCTTTCACATTTTTAGGTAAATTCAAAAATAAATTTAATATTTTTATTGTAGTTTATTTTTCAATAATAATAATTTAATTATTTTATTTTATTTTATTTTAATAATATTTAATATATTTTTCTTTTAAATTTAATAGTTACAAGTGAAAAATAAAATTTTTAAATGAAAAAAAATATAATATAAAAAAGACATTTAAGTCAAGTTACTGCTTAAAATAAGACATATAAACACATTAACCAGTAAAACTTGCTAGGAACACTATTTTAAAATTTTTTTACAGGTTCAGACACATAATTATTAAAAAAAATTATTCAAACACTCAAATAATAAAAATAAAAAAGTTTAGACACATTTTTTGTATTTATACTTTTGAAAAAACAAGGCTCTTACTATCCCATTATTTTATTCCACAATTGCAGCCCTCTTTGGAAGCTAACTCTACCTACTCATCTTGGCTTATGTCACTTTGAAAATGCGCTGGGGGAATAGGGTCATCGAACAAAAATCAAAACTTAAAAACAAATAAATAAAAATGAAAGAATGTTGAGAAGGAAAAATGATGAACACAAGAATTTAAGAAGTTCGGATTCTCAACAATCCTACATCTCCATCTAACTTATCCTTAAGTTAGGATTTTGAATCACCACAATCTATTTCGCTAGACTGATTTTTACAACTTGAGTTTTAGACCCAACTCAAACCTTACAACTTGAGTTTTCAAGGCTTACTTAAAAACCAATTCACAAGTGTTTTGAAGGTTTACACTAAAACCAAATTCCCAAGTGTTTTAATGGCTAAATACTTAAACCAATTCCTTTAGAATAGAACGTCACTTCCCTTTTTCTAAACCCAGAAAATAGAAGAATAAGAATTTCTATTCTAATCACTCACCAAACTCTTACAAGAGTTTATCAAATACAAGAATGAATTAAAGAGAATTTTGAGCTTAATTGAATGTTTGAGAATGTATAAATGAAAAACAAGTTTCTTAACCTCTAAATGATCTTCAGAGGTTGTATTTATAGTTGAGCAATTCAATTATACCTGTTGGAAACAATAATTTTATTTCCAACAAATTCAAACTTCATTTGAATGAAATTTAGACTTTTAGGCTGTATTTTCTCTAGTTCCGGTCGTGATCACACTGATCCCTGTCGGGATAATAAAAAATATATCCATTATAGCCATTATATTTGAAGCCTGCACTTGTCCCGGTCATGACTGCATTGATCCTAGTTGGAATCACACTTGTCCCGGTCATGACATTGGCTCAAGATATGTTCTGGAAGATTTCTTCAATTTGGTGCAATTTTGGTCCCGGTCGGGATCCTGATTTTTATCCATTGAAGAAGATCGAATCAGCCTAACCTTTCTTCATAAAAGTTGTAATTATTTGTCTTAGATTTCCATAGCACTTTTAATCACCTAAATTGAACATTTGTAGCTTAAGATATTGTTGAAATACTAAGAGCTGCTCAAATCAAAATGAAAACTGCATATGCTGATTTTAACTGAAGATTTACAGACCCAAATGAATTCAAATTTTGACAAGTAAGATCAATTCAGAAATCTTATAATGTCTAATTTAAATGTTAAGAAGACAAATTTCTCATTATAAAGGTCTAAAAATTCCAAAATCCTCCTGGAATCTTGAAGGTCGATTTAGCCCAAAAGCATGCTTAACTTCATTTTGATTTCTATGATGGTCCTAGCTTATATACACTTAAATGAACATATTAAATGCTCAAAATCAAGTTTTTTAAGATCAAAATCAAGATTGATTA
>CATIWM010350616.1:0-10938 GCA_949671775.1 Mallotus repandus | reverse complement strand
AAAAAAAAATTATTTTTTTATTTTTTTTACTGACTAAATAAAATAGAAAAGTACTAAATAAAATAAAATAGAAAAAGAAAACTAACAATCAGATTAATTAGATTAGCAAACACCCCCCTCATATTATCCATGGCATTGTCCTCAATGTCAACAAAATAGAAAAGAAAATTAACAATAAACCAAATTGAGGAAAAAGAAATAAAGGGGCACTTCCTTGAATTGTATGTTGGTCTGAAAGCTAGTAAAAGAAAAATAGATGATAAAAATACACAAAATATCCAAAAAATAAAATAACAGAAAAAAATAAAATGTCGAAATATGTTAAAATGTGCCCGTAGGACCCACTGTCAAAAAGCTTTTATGTGACACGGCATTTAATGTCGTGTAAAAAAAATTGAAAACTGTATTATGGAAATGGGCCACACGGCATGATGCCTTATTTAGAAGTATGTGACATGGCTTCATGTCATGTGATGGAGTGAAGTATGTCATGGCTTCAAGCCATGTCAAGTGGTGGTTAGCACGGCTTGAAGCCGTGCTTGGGTTAGGATGTCACGACTTCAAGCCGTGTGAAATTATTGTTGTGCACAGCTTGAAGTCGTGTTTGAGTGTGCGTAACACGGTTTTAAGTCGTGTGAAATGTGATCATGCATGGCTTGGTATGGAAAGACACAGCTTTAAGCCGTGTGAAATGGTGACTTGCACGGGAATGACATGGCTCCAAGCCGTGTGTCTATGGGCAGTAAATATCACGACTTTGAACATGCCGTGGACTCAGGTCGTGCAATATTCTATGAAAATTTGTGTTATGAAACACGGCATAGTCATGACTTGCCAATGTTGTGTCACAAAACTGTGTCAATTGCATAAACATGTTAGTCAGTGTTGCGTACCTTGATTGTAGAACCCGTGTAATCACAACTCTACTCCCATAATCTGTAAACCTCTGCTTAGCAATTCTTAACCTATGAAAGAAAGATAGAGTAAATAAAAATTGAAAATAAAAATTAAATTAAAATAAAATAATATTGAAGAGAAAATTAATTAGGTTGCCTCCCAATTAGCGCTAGTTTAAAGTCGATAGCTCGACCATCACTTACTGAATTCTGGGTGTTGGCTCCATGAGTGTATAGGAGACACTCTTTAGTCTAGCTTCCTCCACAAAGTAGGGCTTAAGATGTTTCCCGTTGACCTTGAAAGCTTCATTTGCTTGGTTGACAAGTTCGACTGCTCCATGAGGAAAAACTTATATAATTTTGAACAGTCCAGACCATCGAGACTCTAGTTTTCCTAAGAATAGCTTCAATCAGGAGTTAAACAACAACACTAAATCTCCTAGTTGAAACTCTTTCTTTTGTAATTCTTTGTTATGCCACCGTTTTGTTTTCTCTTTGTAAATCCTCAAAGAAGAAGGAAGAGTTTTGAGCTCTACCTTGGATGCAGTCTGCTCTTCAATCTTACCAAGACTTTCTAAAGTAGAAGTTAAGGGCTCATACCTGACTTATCTTTACTTATTTAATACGGGATTTTCACTGAGATAGTGTTCATACATTACCACTTCTTTGTCAGGTTCATCTTCTGAAACATCATGGACCAAGCATACTTCTACGGGATCATCAGTGAGTTTCTTTTCAAAGGTTTCTTGCACATAGCTTTGGATCGCATCAACTCTAAAATAGGATCCCATTATTGAGGATTGTTTTGCCATTTTGAAAACATCAAATTCCACCTTGTTGTCTCCAATTTCCAGTAGTATCTTTCCTCTCTTGACATCAATGATTACTCCTACTGTGGCTAGGAAAGGTCATCCAAGTATGATCGAAATGTGGTGATCCTCCTCCATCTCCAAGATGACAAAGTCTCCTGGAACATAATAGTCACCAACTTTGACTGGGACGTCTTCCAGAATACCATAAGGATAAATGATTGATCTATCTGCAAGCTGTAAGGATATTGTCATTGGTTGAGGTTCACCAATGTTGAGACGCCTGCAAAAAGAGAGATGAATTATACTTACACTTGCACCAAGATCACAAAAGGATTTACCTATAAATTCATTTCCAATGGTACAAGGGATAGTGATACTTCTTGGATCCTTGAGCTTTTGAGGAAGCTTATTTTAAATAACAGCACTGCATTCATTTTGAATAACAACACTACATTCCTCATTAATGGGAATAGTCTCATAATCTTTCCATTTTCTCTTATTCGAGATGATGTCCTTCAAAAATATTGAATATGCAGGCATGGTATTTATCACATCCAAGAGAGGTATATTGAGTGTAAGCTGCTGGAATGATTTCATGAACTTTTCAAATTACATGTTTGGCTAGGATTTCTGCTACCTTTGTGGAAACGGCAATGGTGGTACCAAAGGTGGCGAGTCTTTCTTCTCTTCATTCTTTTCCTGTGTTTGTGCTGTCTGCAGGTCATAAGCAGTTTCTACATCATTGTTTTTAGTCTCATTGGCAATTAACTGCTTACCACTTCTAAGTGTAACCACCTTAGCTTGCTCTCTAGGATTTTGAGGTTGACTGAAAATATTCCACCCTGCTTTGATCCCGAGGCTTGAGCTGCGATTTGATTTTCCAGCATCTTATTGTGGGCATAAAGCTGTCCTACTTAAGAAGTCAAATTTTTTATTACTTTGCATTTCTCCACTTGGTCTTTTTGGTACCTCTCTTGATCTTTGAGGAACTTTTCCATCATGACTTCAAGGTTGGACTTTGGTTCCTATTGTTGAGGGAAGGTTGTCTTCTGCTGAAATCCAAGAGAGGTTTGTTTGAAACCTGGGTTATTATTTTGCACTCCTCCTTGGTTGGACCAAAAAAAATTTGGATGGTTTTGCTAGCCTGGATTATAAGAATTAGAGTAGGGATTCCCTTGATTTCTCTAGAAATTGTTGAATGCATTTAACTGCTTAATAGAGGAATCCTGAGAAAAACCTCCCTGACATTCAAAAGATGCATGTCCTCCTCCACAATGCTCACAGGAATACACAACCATGGGATTGGAAATCTTTGTAGTCGCCTCCAGCTTTTTGGTGACCATATCAATCTTGGCGTTAAGGAGGTTCCAACTGTCCACCTCATGAAGTCCTGTGACTTTCCTTAGTAAACTTCGTTCGCCATACCACTGATAGTTGTTGGATGCCATGGTTTCCAACAAGTTGTAGGAGTCCTCGGGTGTTTTGCTCATAAAGGAGCCTTGAACTATAGCATCTATAGTAATTCTCATTGGTTCGATAAGCCATTGATAAAAGGTCTGGATAAGTAACCACTGTGGAACCCCATGGTGAGGACATTGTCTCTATAAATCCTTGTATCTCTCCCAAGCCTCATAAAGAGATTCACCACTGTGTTGGGTAAAGCTGGTAATCTCTTGTCTGAATTTTGTCGTCTTGCCTGGTGGGAAATACTTGCTAAAAAATTCCTTGGACAATACATCCCAAGTAGTGATTGATTGTAGTGCAAGAGAACTTAACCACACTTAGCTTTATCTCTTAAAGAGAAAGGAAATAGTTTGAGTTTGATTGCATACGGACCAACTCCGTTCATCTTGAAGGTATCACAAATTTCCAAGAATTATACCAAATGAGCATTTGGATCTTCGCTTGGGAGACCCCTAAACTGGAATTATGAAACCATCTGGATAATCATTGGTTTAATCTCGAAGTTATTAGGGTCCACTGTTGGTCTCACAATGCTACTCAAATTATCGCCTGGATTAGGCATTATATACTCTTGGAGAGCACGATTCCTAATCTACTATAATGCTTGGTCTTCAGCCATGATTATCTTATCTTTCTTACGCTTTCCCTTTCGATTCTTTTTACAAAACTTTTCGATTTTAGGATTAAATTCTTCCAAGTTAGCTCCCTGAGACCAAGTGTTCATACACTACAAAGTACCTGAAAATAAAGGGAAATTAAATAAATTTGAAGGAAATAAAAACTACTAGTCTAAGAAAAGTAAAAATTGAATCAATATCGATATTGCCAGTCCCCCGCAACGGCGCCAAAAACTTATTGCTCTCAAAATTTGCAAGCGCATGAGTCGTGATTGTAGCACATAAGATATCAATTGTATATTGACTACCAATTATTTTTACCTATAACTTAGCTAGCAAACCGAGTAAAAGAATTTTAGTAATTGTAAAATTTAAATAACAACTAAATAAACTAAACTGAAATCAAATATTTAATGCTTAGAATTTAGGTTTAGTTTCACTATTCCATTCTAATCTTAAACACATTATCAAATAAATAATCTTTTGAATTCAGTTAAGGGTAATCGCTCTAAATTGCCTAAAGACTCTCTTAAGTTCAATTAAGCATGCAAGGATTAAAATCTAACCTACTCTCATGATTAATAAGTTACTCCTAGCTCATTAAGATTTTTAGCAATTAATTTGTCATCGTGATTAAATTGTCATGACTTCCCAAAGAGCTCGCCTACTCTCGTGGTCGAGTGATCTAAGTTCTAAGTGTTCTTAAGCTAATAAATTCCCTTAACTCTCATTGGTAAATTTATCCATAAATAAGCAATCAAACAGGCCTGGAATGATAACTAGACAATATTGCAACACAAAGAATTAACTGAAATTCAAATCAAATAAAAGTACTTATGTTCAATTCATATAATTGAATAGCTACTCCTAACCAAGATTCTAAAAGAAAATTAGCCGCGCATGGCTATGGAGAAGTGGAGATGTACCTAAGACTGCATTTCGAATAAGATATGGTCATTATGAATTCTTGGTGATGTCCTTTAAGTTGACTAATGCCCAGTAACCTTTTTGGGCTTAATGAATCGGTATTTAGCCCATTCTTGGACCAATTTGTGATAATTTTTATTGATGAAATCTTAGTATATTCCAAGAGTGAGGCAGAGCATGCTATGCCTTAAGGATAGTGCTCCGGACTTTAAAAGAGCACCAGCTGTATGCCAAATTCTCTAAGGGTGAGTTTTGATTGGATCAAGTGGCATTTCTTAGGCCATGTGGTATCCATAGATGGCATATAAGTGGATCCCAAAAAGATTGAAACCATTATAGAGTGGCCAAGACCTGCAACGGTCACTAAAGTGAGGAGTTTTATGGGTGTAGCTGGCTACTATAAAAGATTTGTGAAGGATTTTTCCAAGATAGTTGTACCTTTAACAAGGTTAACTAAAAAAATGCCAAGTTTGTGTGGACAGACAAATGTGAGGAGCACTTTCAGTTACTTAAGGCCATGTTAACTTCAGCTCTAGTGTTGACTATACCTTTGGGGAATGAAGGGTATACAGTGTATTATGATGCTTCTTGAGTAGGATTGGGATATGTATTGATACAGAATGGGAGAGTGGTTGCTTATGCTTCATGTCAATTAAAGAAGCACGAGAAAAACTACTTTACTCATGATTTAGAAATTGCAGCAATGATGTTTGCATTGAAGATTTAGTAGCAGTACTTGTATGGTGTAACTTATGAAATATACACTGACCATAAAAACTTGAAGTATATTTTCCAACAGAGAGATTTGAACTTGAGGTAGAGGAGATGGATGGAACTTTTAAAAGACTATGATTGCTCCATTCTCTACCATCTAGGTAAGGCCAATGTGGTAGCTGATGCATTAAGTAGAAAATCAACAGGAAGCCTTTCTCACATTAGCTCGAAAAGGAGGCCAATCATTAAAGAGTAGTATAAGTTGATTGATCAAGGGATGTAATGAAAGATAACTAACAAATGTCTTTTAGCTCAATTCAGAGTACGTTCGGTGTACTTAGATAGAGTTAAGGCATCACAGAGAAAGGACCCACAGTTGCAAAAGATAATGTCTAAAGTGCAACAAGGTCAATCTAGAGATTTTGTTATTGACAATAAGGGTGTACTACGTTTGGGTACTAGATTATGTATGCCAGATGTGGATGAGTTGAGAAATGAGATCATAGAGGAAGCTCATTTTTCTGCTTATAGTGTTCACCCAGATTCTACCAAGATGTATCATGATTTAAAAGATAAATATTGGTGGAATGGGACGAAGAGAGACATTGCGGAGTTTGTATCCAAGTGTCTCACTTACTAGCAAGTGAAATTGGAACATCAAAGGCCCTCAGGATTGTTGCAACAGTTGCCCATTCTAGAGTGGAAATGGGATATGATTGCTATGGATTTGTAAGTGGATTGCCTCGTACCATTAGAGGTTATGATGCTATTTGGGTGATAGTTAATAGACTAATCAAGTCAACTCATTTTTTGCCAATTAAGAAGACATACTCTGCTGACAGGTTAGCAAGGTTGTATAACAATCAAATTGTTTGCCTTCATGGTGTGCCTAAAAGTATCGTGTCAGATAAAGGAGCCACTTTTACTTTAGTCTTTTGACAAGAATTACATAAGGCATTGGGTATGAGACTTGACTTTTGTACGCCGTTTCATCCTCAAATGGATGGTCAATCGAAAAGGACCATTCAAACGTTAGAGGATATTCTTCGGATGTGTGTTATGGATTTTGGTGGGAAATGGGATTTACACTTGCCATTGATTGAATTTGCATATAACAACAGTTATCATGCAAGTATTGAGATGGCTCCATATGAAGCCCTATATAAAAGAAAGTGAAAATCACCTTTGTGCTAGGAAGTTGATGAGAGGCAATTAACAGGCCCAAAATTGGTGCAAGTGACTTCAAAGAAGATTCCTATCATTCAACAGAGATTAAGGATAGCTTTTAGTCAACAGAAAAACTATGTTGATTCTAAGAGGAAGGATGTATCATTTTCTGTTGGAGACATGGTGTTTCTTAAGGTGTCTCCAATGAAGGGAGTAGTATGGTTTGATAAGAAGGGTAAGTTAGCTCCAAGATACATCGGACCCTTTGAAATCTGTTCAAGGGTAAGAGATATGGCTTACAAACTGGTGTTACTGCCAGAGTTATCGTGGATTCACCTAGTGTTTCATGTTTCCAGGTTAAGGAAGTACATCTCAGATCCTTCTCACATTCTCCAGCCACATACAGTGGAGCTTCATGAGGATTTGTCATATGAAGAATATCTCGTGGCAATTGTGGATCAACAAGTTCATCAGCTTTACACTAAAGAGATTCCTATAGTAAAGGTATTATAGAGCAACCACACAGTAGAGGATTGCACTTGGGAGATGGAGGCTGATATACAGAGCAGATACCCCTACCTATTTTCTTATTGAAGTAAAAATTCGATGACGAATTTTCTTAAAGGGGAAGAATGTAATAACCGAATTTATGTGGTTATAATTATTTTTAATTATTGTTATTTTTACTATTATTATTATTATTATTTTATTTTATTATCATCATCCTTATTATTATTATTATTATTGGCACTATTCTTATTATTAAGGTCCTTGTTATTAATATTATTATTGTACCATTGTTATAAAATATTGTTTTTATTAGTAGTATTAATTTATATATATATATATATATATGTTAAAAAAAGAAAAAAAGAGAGCCATTGGTTAATGGACACGTGGAGTGTCCACTACCATAAAAGGAGAAGAATTGCTTTGCAGGCAGAAATAAAGAGGGAAGCAGCGGGTGATTGATATTTTTGGTTGTAAATTACTTATTTGGTCCCTATATTTTTCTTTTCCTCCATTCAACTCTCAAACGAACTCTGATCAACCCCAAATTTGAACCGTAGACTTGTCTCATCCTATTCTATTTACTCCTAGCATATGTTTTGCTTAAAAAGTCCAAAAAATGCCCAAAAATTAAAAGAACATTCATCCTTCTTCTGTTAAGTTTGCACTATTCCAATGAGTTTCAGGCAATGGGGTAGCCTCCATTTCATTCCTCTCATCGTTAGAATTCTATTGGTACTGACCACGTATTCTATCTATGTCGGTAGAATATATTAGGCGAATATTTTTAGGTAGATTCAGTTTATATTCTTATTTTATTATTCAATGTATATTTTGGTTGTTTGAAGCTATTTTTATGTTCTACTAATTATTAGGAACATTTTGGTATATTTGGTTTTGTCGGATGTTGTGTTTTTCCGATGAGGATATGGCAGGTCCCACCCGAAAATACAGTGAAATTGGGACTGGTCCAGAAAATTTTGGAATTATTTTTATAAAATAGAATAAATTGTGTTTATCAATTTTTGTAATTGTACTAAAGTCCAATTCCTCATGTATTTTGAAAAATAAATTCCGGAAAGTTTGCGGTGTAAATTAATTAATTTCCATTTAAATTAGTTTAATTGTCAGAGACAAATTCCTTTAGTCTCAAAAGCTATACTTAGGATATTTCTAAGACCATTTTATAAATTCCATGATTTTTATAACTTTCCGGTATTTTGGAATATTTTTATGAATTTTATTTGTGTATATAAACATGTTTTAAATAAATACTATTTATTTATTTTAGAGAATTCTGGAGTAGAAGCCATTGCATTTGGGTAGCCGAGGACACGTCAGCTAGCACGCTCCATCTGTGAGTTAATTTTTTAAACTCCATCTGTGAGTTAGTTTTTTAAAATATTTGTTGAATATATATATATATATATATATATAATTTCCATGTTGTTTATATTATATTAGTTGAATATAGGAATTTAATTATGTTTATGAATATTTTGCAAGCATGATTGTTTTATTTTATTATATTAAGAGCTTTGGAAATGCCTTAGCTTTTTTTCATTTTATTTTATTTTATATATGAGATACGTATGTTTTGGAGAAAATGTTAGAACGTGCTACCTAGTGGGTGTCACTAGGACCACGTGTGCACTGGTTATAATCTTATGTCTGTTATATGTGGAATTGGCTCGATGGAGCTTGTACTCTCAGGAAATGATATGAATTAAGCTCAGTGGAGCATGATCTCTCAAGTAGTATGTGAAATGGCTTGGTGAAGTGTCACAACCCAAACTGAAGGTATGTGACTGACACTAGAGAATGTGAATACATAAAGTAACTGAAACACGTAGTAAGCCTTAAAAAATTTTCGTGAATTAAAACCAATACACTTAACAATAAATCATAATAAAAGCACAATGATAAAAGTATAAAATAATATTCTTCAAATACAACATCACAAGTTAGGTAAAATCACAATACATATAATACATATTTCGAATTAACTACTGCAGTGTCTAGAATTCAGCTACACAATATATAAATCAAATTAACATACATAATGCAGTCGGTGAAGAACGAACTAGGTGCAAATTGAGGATACTAGCAGACAGACTGTGAGGTCTTGAAAAAAAATAAGTTGAGGGGAATCAGACCTCACTGAGTGAATTAATTTTATATGCATGCTGGTTTTAAAACCGTTTGTTAAAACCCCTTTTTTAAATAAAATAATTATAATTATTAAAATCATTTACTTTTCTCGATAATATTTATATAAAATCTCTTTAAAACTTCTTAAATCAATTTAATATGAAATTCTCGTATAAAAATATTTAAAATAATTTTTCGAGTGGAAAACCTAGTAGAACACCTAAACCATTATTCTAATAGCCTTTCGGCTCTCTTAATCCAAGTGACTGCCGTCTCGAGAGCAAGCTCCACCGAGTTATTGCCACAGTCATTTCACTTATTCCATATTGATGTCCCGAGAGCAAGCTCAACCGAATTACATCCCTTTTTACCTGTCCGAGAGCACTAGCTCCACCGAGCTCTAACCATTCACTCTTGCCCGAGGGTACACACTTCCCCGAGCCCATTTCAAATATTAATCACATACCGAGATCTTACCCGTGCGCACTTGGTCCTAGTGACACCCACTAGATAGCACGTTCTACCATTATCTCCAAATCAATTTGAATTATAATTAATTAAATAAAATAAATAAATCATTATATAATGAATAAATAAACGATTAAATAAATAAATAAAACATAAGGAAATAATTTTCCTTTAAACATGCTTTCATTAATTATTCATAAACCAATCATATATTCATTTCTTTATTAATTTTAATTGCTAGAAAAATATACTGAAACACACACAATACACATTTCATAAAATTAACTCACAGGTTGACCATGCCAGGCGACGCGTTCTTTGTTGCCCTGATGCTACAGCTCGTGCCTTGGAGTTCTCTAAAATAAATAATATTTATTTAAAATATGCTCATAGGATAAAATAATTAAATTCATGAAATTCTCAAAAATTAATAAAATCATGAAATGAAGGAATTGACTCGATCTAAGACACAATGCTAAATAGACTCAGAATTTCACAGATACCGGTATCACATTTTACAACAAATCTACCAAAAAATTCGGCAAAGTCTCTCTTGTAAAATGGACACCCCTCTACTAAAAGTAGAGTCGATCCTGCACGAAAAACACTTCTATTCACCACACAGTACCACACTCAAATCGGACTCCCAAACTACACACAATTTTATACCGAGTTCAACAACAACACTACCACAAAGTGTATATATATATTTGAGTTATAAAAATATATAACAAGATTTTATAAAAATTAATCGGGCTATTTGAATAATAATTTCTTTTAAATAATTATCATATACAAAAGCCCAATTTATTTAAGCTATTAATATTTCTCATTTAATATATTAATATATATACTTAAAATTTATTATTTATAAAATTCCAGAAAATTCATAAAAATATATTTTAACATTAAATATAATTAAATCATCAAATAATTAAATACTATAATATTTATATACATTTATATTATTTCCAAAAATTAATCTAAAATCAACAAAATATACAAAAATACTAATTTAGCTAATAAAATTAATTTATACCTTCTAATAATCAAAATTATCATTATACATGCTAATTAACTATAAATTTACCAAAAATCAATTAAAAATCAAATTACACAATTTTCTCTAAAATTTATATTTTTCACATATAACTTCCAAAAATTATAATAAATTATCTATAATTAATTTTACAAAATTTCCTTCACAAACAT
>CATIWM010350607.1:0-20314 GCA_949671775.1 Mallotus repandus | reverse complement strand
TTTAAGAGTGAGCCTAGAAACTCTTGTTTGTAAGGTTGTAAGAGTGAGCCTTAAACTCTTGTGTAATCTCAATCTTGTGAATAAGATTATGGGTGATTGAAAATCCTAACTTGGGGATAAGTTAGGTGGAGACGTAGGATTGTTGTTGAATCCAAACTCCTTAAATCATTATGTTCTTCATTCTTCCTTCCCAACATTCTTTCTATTTTGTTTAAATTTCAATTACTATCGATTTGAATTTGATTGCCTTATTCACCCCCTCTCTAAGGCATTTTCATTCACCTTTGTAATTCAATAAAGCAAAATTGTTCTTGTACTTGACACCGACATCATTTTTTGATCACTTCACAACCACCCTCTCCGCCCGCCGCCCCTAACCCGCCTCCACATAAACTTCTGCTACTTTTAGATCAAGAAAAAAAATGAATCCTCCACTAGACCAATGGCGTAAACACTTTCATTGCTAAGATCAACGGTGATTACGATGAGACATTGGGCGGAGGAGGTGGGTGTTGGTGTGGTGATAGAAAGGCACGAAGGAGAGGAAGGTTGGATTCTGAGTAATAAGAGCTGAGGAAGGTCCGGGTCGGGTTGCTTCTGCTTTGGGTTGACCTCAGAGGTAAAGTGAACTCAGAGAGGTGTCAGATATATGGAGGAAGAAAAGTATGAAATACAAGGGAACACTTTTGGTTTTGACAGTTTTTGCTAATTTAGTGAGTGAAAAACCAAAAATACCCCTCACTATTTGCCACCTTTATTTTCTATATATGACACATGTAAATAATTACTGTGGACGTGGTATTTTTTAATTAAAATATTCATCCCTTAACACCGTTAAGAGAATTTGTCAAATTAGGGCTCAATAGGTATATAAATAAAACGATAGGGGCTCAATGCAACAAAATAAAATGATAGGGGCTCAATAGAAAAAATCACTATAGTTTAAGGGCTTAAAGATGGATTTTGCCTTCATTCATTTGTGAAGCTTTGAAGTTTCTTTAGAAGCACATCTTTAGTGACAGCTTTTGAGGAGTGGGGCAAGGATTAGCCCACAAGTAGAAAGTCTCGAGTGGCTTAGATTAAAAAGCCCCATTAGCTCGGTCACTATGGTCTGTGAGTGTGAGGTCTATATGATATGTGTGCATTTGTTATTTCCATTATAAAATCTCCAAATGCTAACAATGTTTTTTTTTTTGGAAATAATGGCCATTGGTATGGGTGAGCACAAATCGGGGAAATCCAGAAATTTAAAATCTTCGGAATCATACTATATTTCAGGAATTTTAAAATAAAATCTCCAGTACCAGTACCTAATTTGAAAATCTTCATACTGATACCGTCCCATTTTTCGATACGGGAATTCAGTTTTATCGAAATAGATTGTTATGGTACGGTCCAAAACGGGGAATTCAAAAATTTATGTAATAGAAAAATTTATTAATTAAAATTATATTTATTATCCATAAATAAACTAAAATTATATTTATTACAACAATATATTTTAATTAATAAAAATGTATTTTCTGTTATTTTTATTTGTAAGATAACTACTTACTTTAATTAAAATGACATGGTTTTTGAAAAAATAATGTCGTTTTGGTTATTTATAATATATGCCTATGTACTATTATGTAGCAAAATAATAATTATAATAATATTATTTAGCTCATTAATTTTAATAGACATTCCAAATTCTTATTTGTTAATTGAATTATTTGAAACTATGCAATGTGAATTTTTTATATTTATATTTTAAGTTCAAATTATAATATAATAGACATTTCACATTTTTACTTGTTAATTGAATAATAATAATAGTAGTAGTAGTAGTAGTAGTAACAATGATAATAATATTGATAATTATAAAATTAATGAAAATATTTTGTTAACAATTTATTTATTATATTTTAATCATAAAACATATTAATTTTTTATTATATATTATTATATGTATGTATATTACTTGATAATATAATTAAAAGTATATAATTAAGTTACTATTGACTACTATTTATTAATATCTATGTATTATTTATTAAATTAATATTTGGCACTATATTCGGTTTTTAGTTTGGTACGGTTCTCGGTTCGATTTTTTGTAAATATTCAGTACCGTACTAAATTAGTCATAAAATTCGATTCGTGATTAAAATTATTCAGTTCTGCATGATTTTAATGTCTTTCGGTTTCGAATTTCGATTCAGTTTGATATTTCCTCCGTCCTATGCACAGCCCTAGCCATTGATATCTTCGGAGCCAAATTGGCAGCAACCATACTTAAGAGTAAGAGGTTTGACAAAATCAAGGACTCAAACCACACTTTAAATAAATATAATATAAATACAACTTAAAACCATTAGATTTATTTCTATTTTTGAGTATTTCTATAGGCTGATATATATATATATATATTTAGATTGGTATATTTAATCATAAAAATTGTACCTATACAAATGTAATTTGGTACCGTAACATTGTGGCCAAATAATCAAAGTCTTGGAATGGACATTTGTGAGGTTTTGAGTTTGAGACCTCATTTCTGTAGTTGTTTCTCTTTCTCCTCCCCTTTGCATGTAGGGCAAGAAAAAAAAAAAAAAAAAAACAACTTGGTCAATGTACTGGTGAGATTGGCATATTTCATTCTTTATTCGATTTTTTATTAATAAAATTTAGATTTTTATACATTTTATTATTTTTTATTCCTTTTATTAGTTTTTCTAATTTTAAATAATATAATAAAAATGTAAAAAAAATTAATATTTTATGGAAAATATAAAGAAATAAAATTAATAAACTTAAATAAAATTTCTAATTTCTATAATGAAAAATATTTTTTATAAAATTAAAAGTACTATTTAAAAAATAAAGCACCATTAGAAATATTCTTAATATATTATTATAATGTCCTGATAATTTTGAGAACATCTTTTTTTGTTACCGTAAAAGTGTTTAAAAATTATTGTTGTTATTATTGTTATTATTTTGAAAGGTTGGCATTTGAATATATATTTTCGAACAATTTTGAGAGCATATTAAATTTTGATTACTATGGTCATAGTTGTTAATTGGGTACAAAATCGATCTTAAAGTACGCCCTTAAATTGAAATACGAATTTAAAAATATTGACTATTCACGAAAAAGCACAATAGACTAATCAATAAAATTTAAAAATAAAATAAAAAAGAAAGGTATGAATGAAAGACACAAGAGATGTGGCTTGTAGTGCACCATTTTGCAAATTGGTGAACTTTCACTTTATAATATGCTTTAACATTAACAAATTTCCATCACTATATTTATTGATTAGTTTTTTCTTTGAACAGACACATCTCATTATCAATAATAAAAACACTAAATAATACCATTTTTGAGTCAATTTCAAGTTGAAGATGTGTGAGGATGAAAAAAGATATTTTTTTTAGCGATAATTAACGATTGATTTTGTGTTTTTTTTTTTTTTCACTTTTTGAAAAGAAGCTTAATAGAAATTTTTAGTTATATATTTTTCTTTTTTATTAGATGTTTTCGGTATTTGATAATCACACAAAAATTTTGACTATTCTAAAATTTAAGTTTAGAATTCAAATCAAATAAACTCATAAAGAGGTAAAAGTTTATTTTTTTCATATATAAGATTCAAATATGAAATCTTATTGACGAAAATTTAAATTATTTACCACTTGAGCCAACAAATATTAATATTCAATATGAGTTAATATTTTAATAAATTTTCTATAATTATTAAGTAGTTAATTATATATCCGTGTTGAGCCGGAGTTGCTATTATGTTTTTATTTTAAATAATTATGTTTTAAATATTTAAATAAAGAGTTAGTGTTCAAAATCATATACAACTAATTATTATACAATTGTTAATGTAAAATTATTTCTTAATTAGATTATTTAATTATTTTTGTTGATCTTAAAAATGTGATTTTTTAATTGAATTATATGAAAATTGAAATATCATTTTGAGTTTATTAAAATAATTATTTAAACACTATTTTTTCTTTTTTTAAAGAATGAACAGTGCCTTTTTGTCTTTTTTTTTTGATGTAAATTCATGTTAGTTTGTTGAGCTTTCTTCCTAATAATGATTATGAGCATCTCAATATGCATACAGAAAATGATTGTGTATTGTTAGCATGAATTAGAAGCCTAATGATGTGCATCATGATGTTTCATTAGAAAGATGCCCAAAATCCTTTTAAAATTTTATTTAAAACTAGTTAGATTTATATATAAGAATTAATTTCGCATAAAAAAAATATAAGAATTAATTTAGATAATCCAATTTATTGCTTAAAATTAGAATTTGTAGTAAAATAATAATTATAATAAAAACGTACATGAATTCATTGTTTTCTTAATTTTTTTCGTCATCAGAACATGAAATCATAATAATTTAAATTTCAAAACATAATAATAATAAAAAAAAACTTCATAAATATTCTTCTTCATGCTAGACAATTTACTTAGACAACATTCTATAAATATGATCTTTTAATTTTTTTTTATCATTCTCACACATGAAAGGAGACTTACACCGATTACAAATTTAGATAAGAACATTTTAATTCAAGTCATTTGAACAATTTTAGAACTTTAATTCGGAATTTTTTAATTTTGATACCTTCACTTAAACTATTCGGTTTAAATCTCATAAGTAAATATGATCTTTCAAATTCAAATCCACTGATATTCAGTTTTAAAATTTTTATCTTATATTTTTTCTTTTAAAAGTAGCATTTAATTTTTTATTTTATTAAATACACTACTTAAATAATTAATAAGAAAATATATCTTATTAATTTGTAAATCTTCAAATAATAACTATAATCTAGCCTATAAAGCTTTGATGGATGAGATATGAATTTGAAAAATTAAATTGCCTTTGCCTTCTCTTAAATTATTTAGCTTTGATGGATGAGAGATGAGTTTGAAAAATTAAATTACCTTCTCTTAAATTATTTATATATCTATAAATTTTTTTTTATCCCATCACATGGCATGATGTGGGATCGGTATATCATCCGTCACATTACAGACCTAATCTATACAAAATTATTCATTTTAATTTGAATTTGTTTTAGTTTGGATTTGACATACGGACAGTACGATTTTACTTGAAAAAAATGCATCACATATAACTTAAATTTTAGCCCTTTATCTTCAACCAATACGAGATTAGTGTGCATGATCAAATTAAAATAGAGGGATTGATTGATTAACTTATAAAATTTTAATTTGTAATAAACAAATTTAAGAGATTCAAATATTTTCTTAATTTATATGCTAACAACAGTTCTATTATCATGAATTAATTCTTAAATTTTTAAAATTTTTCAAAATATCAAGTCATAATAATTTAAATTTCAAAACCCAACAAATAAAAATTCATAAATCATTGTTTTACCATCTTGTCATGCTAGAAAAGTCAAGTATTCAACTAACATTCCGTAAACTTGATTTCTAAATTCAGAAAATCCAATAACATTCACCCATTAATTTGTTTCCCTTTATTACACTCTATCAACATTCTGATAGAACAAATGATAATAAATTTTTCAAAAAAAAAGTGACAAAAAAATTTAAATTTCATTAAATAAAATTTTAGATTCGAATCATATGAGTATAAAAAAATAAAAAAAGTTCTTTTAGTTAATAAATCGAATCATATACTTCACTGATGTACTTAAAAAAAATTATTATTTAAATATTTTTTTATTAGCTAGAAAAAATAGTTTTACTAACTTCAAATTAGTTAGAATTATTGTAGTTAAGGAATACTGAAAATATTATATTAAAAAACTCATTAAACTCTAATTAATATATTTTAATTTTTAGCAACTAATCAGTTGTTAGTATTTTTATTTTTTCACCCATTAACTATATATTTATGTTTTCAAATTCAAAATTAAACAAATAATTTTGCATTTTTTTGAATTACAAATAATTTTACATTAATAATCCCTAAAAATTGTCAAAATAATGGGCTCCACTTTAACTTACTCTCATACCGCCCCCGCTCCGCTCCTCCGCTTCATACGCGGCACTCCTCAAAAATATTTTTTGAAAAAATATTTATTTGATGTTCTGACGAAAATACCCCTCTCGTCATTTTCTTCATCCCACACAAAATTGAATATTTTCATCAGTGACCTTTGGCCCGCTCTCACTCACTCTGTTCTCTCATCGCCATTAACGTCACTCTCTCTCAACTCTCACACAACAATTCCCTGTCGCCGTTAACAAACTCTCCACAACTCTCTCTTCTTCAATTCCAACCACTACTATCTCCCTTCTCACCGCCGGCAGTTCACGGCGTTACTCCATCATCACTTACAGTAAGTTTCCATTCTCAGTACTCTGTTTTCCAGAACTCATAAATTAATTAATTGATTAAATGATAATAAACTAGTAATATTCTTCTTTAAATCTTCTCTCTGCCCTTTAATTTCGGTTTTTAAGTACAATTTTTTTTTTTCAAATTTGAATTTTTTTAGTATCTTGCCAGTTATGGTAGGTCATTAAATTCTTGGATTTTTTTTCTCCAAAGAAGACCCATATGATCAAATCCATTGTTATTTCTTTCCTTTTTTGTGTTTTTTTTAAGTGGGGGGTTTTCTTTTTGAATTCTTTGCATTTTTTATGTAAAGATGGAAAGTGGGTAGTGATTTTTGACCGTTAGAAAGAAGGGAACTTGTAAGTAAAATGTTTCTTTATTTCTTTCTTTCTTTTGTTCCCTTGTATTTTTTGTTCTGTTTGGTTTCCGAGAAAATTCCAGTAAGTAGAAAGTGAAAAAGAAACCAACAACACCTGTCTTTTTTCTGATTTTATTGTGCTTTTTCTTTTCTTTTTCAAACTAAATTTTTCTTGGAGGTTCACTTTACTAGTAACTTTTAATGGGTTCCTTTAGTTTTCTTGGTTTCTTTCTCAGCAACCAAACAGATTGTTATTTTCTTTTTCTCAGAACACTCTGTTTTTGTAATTTGAGGATTTGGGAGTTTCTTGAAATCAATTTATAAGGCTATTATAATTAGGAGGATTATTATTGGTCTCGAATCTCGATGCTGTTCACTAGCTATTAAAAAGAGTAAAATAACTGATTCTGTTAATGTCAGATTTTTGTTTAATTATTTCAAGCCTAGTTGTTGATTCTTGAGGGACAAAGGTTTTGTTTCTAGGGTTGTTGAGCATTCAAAATGGCCAGGGGTGGTTTGGTCTTTCTAAGGGTTTTGCAGATCACCAGAAGCCTTGACATGTTTATCTTCTTTATTATGATTCTGAACTCTAATATTTTTTTTTGGTTGGGTTTTACTTTGTTTATATGTTTGCATGATGCAAAGGTATCCAAGGGTGTTATGTTTTTCAAGTTTTAAGCTGTTGCTTTATTGTTAAAATAATGTGCTGCATGTGTTTGTTAGTAAATCTTTATTGATGTTGATTTATTTCAGTGATAGCTATTATAGCTTGTGACTGGTTTAGTTCCACTGAATTCTTATTCATTTTTTCACTTTTCAAAGGTTAGTTAGTGGCCTTATTCGGATCTGGGCCATTGCTAGTGTTTTGAAATATTTTGTGCTCATATCTGTTTGATTGATAGCTACTTGTGTTATGTACTGCGCTGCAGCTCTACTTTTGTTGTAAGTGTTGTTTTTTATGAGAAGAAATCGTATTGTTTAGCTGTTTAGGCTATGTACTTTTGGTTGTTAATTTATCAGTTAAGAATTGGAATTGTGAATTGTGGATTTATTTTTTTTTTCCATCATAAACATGATATTTTTGCTTTTCTGATAGTTTATTTGCCTTTTGGGACTTTAGTTCAGTCAGAGGATGATCTCTACTGTTTTTTTAGCTTATTATTGTTTATTTATTTATTTTTTACTTGAATTAATTTTTTTTCCCGGTAGAAGCTGGCTTTTCTCTTTTTCCGTATGATTCAATATTATTAATGCGTCATGTTTCTTATTGAGTTATTATTTTTCTTTGCTTCAGGTACCATTCATGATTATATTTTCATTGTTGCATGCTTTATCTTTCCCCTACTTTTTTCAGGTGCCTTATTCCTAATGTAGGCAAGTTAACTTGCCAAGTTATATGCATTTGTTTATAAATAGAGATCTGCGGTCCTTGCATTTGCTTATTATCTGTCCCCCACTTCAGTAATCTTGATGATGATCCTGCATTTGAGAATATTTTTTAATTCTTTCTTATTTTGTTAATGTTATTTTCAGGTCAAGTGCGACCTCTTCCTACTTAGAACTGCCTATAAAGAGCAGGTGTTCGAGCCACTACTTTACATGAAGTGCAGGCAGCAATTTTAGTTTGAGACACACAGATGAAGAAGCTATTCTTTTTCAGATCATCTTCCTCCAATCATGGAAAAAACAGTTCTGGTTCTCATCCATCAACTGATAAGCAAGTTTACTGGGAGATGCCATTGGAAAATGAGCTGAATAACCATGTTAGTAACAAGGCTGAGAATGGATTTCGAAGTCCTAAGGGCTTTGTTTCTAAATCTCGAAAGCAAGTGAATGACAACTCAAGCTCCAGTACCAGTTCATTTCTTAGAAGGAGCCGTTCAATGTCATCAGCTGCATTTCTTGTTGATGGGCAAAGGCAAAACAATTTTTCTGGCATAGATGATCAAAGTAGATCTCCTACTAATAGCATCAGCAGTGCTTCTCAATGTGATTATCCATCCCGGTGAGGGCTTTTGACTCCATCATGTAATTAACTTACAGATTCATTGAGAGTTTAATTTTGTACTTTCAAGCTAACTTTTGTCTAGATAGCACTTCTGCACCCCTTCTTATTTTTCATTTTTCGTAAATTTAATTGTTCCTGGGTTTTGTTTATGCTAGGAGGCGATCTATTACACCTGAACGACGAGCCAAAGCAAAGCGATTTGAAGTGGCAGCACCTATTCAAAATTCACATGGACAAGATAGGCCTGGTTCTTCTGGTTCATCTATGTCTCATCATGATTCATCAGGAAGCTCTGCCTCTAGTAATGTCTCAAGTAAAGTTTTGGATCGCTATATCGATGGAGAACAGCAGCTTGAGAGAAGTAAACTTAAAAACAATACTCTTCAAAGAAATTTTCCTGGGAATGGAAACTCTGGTGGAAGACTTCCCCCACGGGTTCAATATACAGCTCCTGCATCACCAACAGATGGTGTCAAAGATAAACCCAGGTCTCATTCATTTAGGGAAGTTAAAGGTACCCGCCTTCATTTTTCTTCTAGAGAATTGGTGGACAATGGATTTGGTCATGAATCTCCTAGGAGACTTGCAAAGAATGTCATTGAGAGACTCTCTCAAACTCGTACTGCTCATAAATCAAGTCTGAAAGAGTTTAACTATGATGTGCCAATCACAATTGAAGATATCTATGGTGGATTGCTGAATAAATGCTTTGATTCAAATTTAGATGTATCTTCCCAAAAAAGTTACTCATTGGAGGAGCCTTACGAGACTACCCTTGGTTATCATTCAGATGATTTTCTGGGATGTCAGAAACAAAATTCTTCATCTGAAAATGATTTTGTGGCTTTGAACTCTGTTCAAACTGAAGATGCAGTAGATGCAGACTTACTACGAAGATCTAAAGAAGCCGAGGAGAGGGTTTTGCTTCTTTCTGAAGAACTCGAGCAAGAATGCTTTCTTCAATATACTGGGTTTGATATGTCATCATTAATTCAGACCATTAGGAACTTAACAGAGGATAAGCTAAGCTTGGCAATTGAGGTTTCAGGTCTTCTAGCATCTCGAATTGCCGAGAGAGATACTTTCAAAGAACAACTTAGGTTGGCAAAGTCAGAATTGGAGTCACGGACCCGAAGACTAGAGAAAGAGAAGAGTGAATTGCAGTCAGCACTGGAAAAAGAGTTGGACAGAAGGTCAAGTGACTGGTCATCAAGACTTGAGAAGTACCAATTAGAGGAACAGAGGCTTCGTGAGCGTGTTAGAGAGCTTGCAGAGCAGAATGTTTCCCTTCAGAGGGAATTATCTTCTTTTAGTGAGAGGGAAACAGAAATCAAAAGTGTAATAACAAATTCAGAGCAGGAACTTAGACACCTGAAATCAACGGTGGAAGAGCTGAGCAAAGAAAATTATGGCCTAAGAGAAAATCTTTCTGAATTACAAGATAAGTATGCAGTAGCAGAAGAAGATCTCAATTGCATCAAAAGGAATTTTAAAGAGAAGGACAAGGAGTGCAAAGAGTTACAGAAGTCCATTTCTAAATTGTTAAGAACCTGCAGTGAACAAGGGAAGACAATTGAAGGTTTGAGGGAAGCATTTTCTGAGGAAATTGAGAAACAGTCATTGAACAAATTTGACAAGCATGTGATGAAATTGCAAATGGAGCAAATGAGGTTAACAGGTGTAGAGTTGGCTTTGAGAAGGGAAGTGGAATCTCATAGGATTGATATTGATTCTCTTCGACAAGAGAATATCATTTTATTGAATCGTTTAAAGGGCAAGGGGGAAGAGGTTGGTGCTTTGACTTTCAAGCTAGATAAGGAAATGTGGGCCCGCATATGCTGCCTGCAAAATCAAGGGCTATCAATGCAGAAAGAGAGCACTCACTTATGCTCCAAGTTATTGGAATTCATCAAAGGGGAAGCAGGCCAATTTCCAGAAACTAAGCAGGGAATTGAACTTGGAAGAAGTGGTTTGGATGGCCAATTTGTTGTTGAAGCTGACATAAAGGTTCAAGGCTTTAAACGTGGAACTGAAAACTTAGCTAGGAGTCTGCAAACTATATCTTCTTTGTTGCAGGAGAAGTCTAATGCAGTTGCTTTAAAATTTGATTCATCGTGCAACAATGCTGATGGATTAGGAAAACTAAATCAGGAAAATTTGGAAGTAAGCACACAACATGATGAACTAAGTTAACTAGTTGTAAACATAGTTTCAGTCAGTCTTTAATGCTGTTTTTGGTTTTTTATTTCATGTATTCTTGGTAGGATGCCTTAAAATGTGAGCTTAAAGCTGAAACTTTGCTTACGAGCCTGTTAAGAGAGAAGCTATATTCTAAAGAGTTAGAACTTGAGCAATTGCAAGCTGAACTGGCAGCAGCAGTGAGAGGTAACGACATCCTCCGATCTGAAATCCAGAATGTAATGGACAACCTTTCATGTGCCAGTCACAAGTTGAAAGATTTTGAACTACAGGTATAAGTTGATGTGCTTTCATAAATGTAACGCTTTGTTTTATATGTTGCTTGTCAGTCCAAATTTACTTCAATTTGTTTCTTATATGCGACAGATGCAGAAGAAGGATGAGAATGTAAATCGACTTCAAAGTGACCTTCAAGAATCATTGAAGGAACTAACAGTAATGAGGGGTATTCTACCCAAAGTTTCAGAGGAGAGAGATTTGATGTGGGAGGAAGTAAAGCAATACAACGAAAAGAATATGCTATTGAATTCAGAGGTTAACAGCTTGAAGAAGAAGATAGAGGTACTTGATGAAGACATACTTCTCAAAGAAGGTCAAATTACTATCCTGAAAGATACTCTTGGCAGCAAACCTTTTGACCTCCTTGGCAGCCCTGAGTATCTGCAAGAATTCTTGCTAAAATGATTGCCAGACAACTGAACTTTTGATAGGATGTGTAGACAGTGTTTATAGTTTTTTATACTTTGAAATTGTGTTTTTTTTTAAAGTTTTCCATAGTTCAAGTTTTTAACTTTTTTCTTGCTTCTCTTTTGCCTTTGTGGGGTATTTGATGGGTAAGATGGTATACAGCCTTAAATACCATGATTTTTTTTATGCAAGGCTTCTTTTTTATTTTGGCCGTAATTGTATTTAGTTGGTTTCCCTGTTTGTCAATGTGATAAACATATCTTTACTATCTTCACAGTGCATTTTAAGTATTCAGTTCGCCCCAATATTTCAGCATGCAAGACAAGTTTTATGGCTTCTCCATATGTATAGATCTATGCTACCTTATTTACAGGAACTGTTCTCTATTTGCTTGTCTATCACTTCTCATGAGTTTCTTTATCTTTCATCCGAAAATATTCGTATAAGAATCCCAAATGATTGTGATGCTTAGACGCTTAAAGTGAAATTCATCTGCATTCGTCAGAAATAGAGAAAACTAAGAATTGAACAAGCAATTCTCTTTTTTTTTTTAAAAAAAAAAAAAAGAGTTAGAATTGCTTGTTCTCAGTTCTTACTTTTTATCCAGTGAAATTTGTAGATATTATTGTTCATCCGTCACTTTGCCATTATTGGATTTTTATTTGGGTGCTCTTTTCATAGAAGAAAATTGCAAAATAGCCCAAAGGACATCTCATGAATGACTTTGGAGTTGGATGCCTGCCACTACAAGCATATAATTTCGAGCACCCAAAGGACCTTCAATGATTATTAATTAT
Source organism: Mallotus repandus (assembly GCA_949671775.1). Taxonomy (NCBI): domain Eukaryota; kingdom Viridiplantae; phylum Streptophyta; class Magnoliopsida; order Malpighiales; family Euphorbiaceae; genus Mallotus; species Mallotus repandus. The sequence continues at coordinate 7,918 of CATIWM010350607.1, read as the reverse complement.
ATGCTTGTAGTGGGCAAATTTATTAAGAGCACTTGTTCGAGCCCCTTTTAATTGGTTATTAATTCAATGATTATTAATTACATGCTTGTAGTTAGGGGTGTGCAAAAACCAAATCGGACTGAAAATCGAACTGAAAATCGAACTAAATTAATTTCGGTTAGGTTGATTAATATTTTCGATTCGATTTTTATACTCAAAAGCTTGGTTAACTGAATTAATCGAACTTTTATATATATTTTTATTTTTTTATCTTTAAATAATATAATAATACAATAAAAAAATAAAAAATTATTTATATTTATAAAAATAAGTTTGTTCGGTCGGTTTAGTTTTTATGTTAAAAAAATTGATTTTTTTTATCGGTTCAGTTTTTTAGAACCGACCGAATTCACACCCCTACTTGTAGTGGGCAAATTTAGTAAGTCTGTCCACCAAAATTGTATCTTTGAACTCGGATGTGGGAAGTCCTTCAGTGAAATCCACAAAAATATGAGACCAAGCTTGTTGGAGCACTGGAAGAGGCTGAAGGAAGCGTAGGTTAGGAATACCCCTTTTAATTTGGAGAATGTATAAATAAAGAGTAGTCATTGTGCTTGAGGAGTGGAATGTATAAATAAAGAGTTGTCATTGTGACTTTGTTGATAACCAATAACTAGCAACACCCCTTTTAATTTGGAGAACCATGTGTGGTATGCTTATTTCAACCCATACAGAGCCTTATGCAATTTGCAAACAATATTTGGTGTTGTAGAATATCCAAGCGGTGGACGCATATAAACAATCTCAGAGAAATCACCTTTGAGAAAAATATTTTTGACATCCATTTGGGTAATGTCCTAATTTTGCATTGCAGTTATGGCTATCAAGTTGCAAACAAAAGTCATTTTTGCAACTAGTGTAAAAGTCTCATCATAACCATATTCTTGGTTGAAGCCTTAAGGTACAAAATGGGCTTTATAGTGATCCAATGAACCTTTAGCTTTGACTTTAACAATATAGACCATTAACAACCCATTGCAGGATGATCTAAAGGGATGGAACCATTTCCCATGTTTGGTTGAGTTCCAATGCCTTAGAGTTGCTCTTCCATAGCATTACACTAATTTGCACTTGATGTCGCTTGCTTATAGGAATGAGGAACAAAAAATGGATCAAGTACAGTAAATAAACAAAAATGATCAGGAGCTTTAATTACATGAGTTGATTTGATGTTGCTTGCTTATAAGAATGAGGAACAAAAAATGGAACAAGTGTAGTAAATAAACAAAAATGATCTGGAGCTTTAATTACACGAGTTGATCGTCGAAGAGGAGGCATTGTAGTGGGTGGTGATGGTGGTGCAGTCGGTGATGATGGTGGTGAAGTGGGTAAAAAAGGTTGAGGAAAGGAAGAAATATTACCTGATTCCAAAGTTAGTGATGGTAGAGGCACAATTGGGAGAACTCGAGGTCTTTGTCAAAACAGGTTGCACATGGTTAAGAAAATAAGATAAAGGAACATATGAATGTGAAGATGACAAAGAAGGAGAGGAAGTAGAAAAATAGAAAATGTCTTAAGAAATGACATTTCTAGAGATCTTTATTTTCTTTGCTTCCCAATCATAACATTGATATTCTTTTTAAGTCTCAGAATATCGCAAAAAAATGCAGTGAACAAACTTGGCATCCAATTTTAAGCATTCTGAAGGTGGCAAAAGAACATAACAAGTTCATCCAAAGACTCAAAATAGATTGTACTTAGAAGAATAGCCAAATAATCTTTACAAGGGAGAGATGTTATTGAACACTAGAGTAGTCAGACGATTAATTGAGTACACAATTGTTGAAATACTCTCAGCCCAAAATGTCTTGGGTAATTTGGCATGCAACTAAAGGCTCAAGCGGTCTCTGAGATATGTCTATACTTCCTCTTAACTATGCCATTTTATTGTGGCCAATGAGGAAAACTTTGTTGTGAATGATGCCTTCAAAAGCTAAATATATATCAAATTCAGTAGAAATAGGGTTGACAATTCGTGTTAACAGGTCATGTCAAGACATAATAATAACAAAGATATGGCCAACCCGAACACGACCCATTTAATTAATCGTGTCAAACCTATAAACCCAAACACATGTACATTTAAGTAACAGGTTACACGACACGACCCGTGTAACCAATTTAACCTATACCGGTCTAAATGTGTTTAGACACATTACAAACACAAAAAAAACACGTTTAACACATTTTAACATCAAATTACAAATATAAAAAAATAATTATACATACAAATCCTAAATAATAATTTTTAAGTTTAAAAATACACAATTTTTATTATGGATATACAATGCAATTGATAATACTAGCATAAATTTTTATAGATAATAATAATTCACCAAAACTATATATGAATTTCTATCAACACGGTTAATAATTCGCTAAATTTATAATTTTTTTTTATTATTAATTAGTTGATACTAAAGTTTAAAGTTATACTTTCGTATTTTTCATTATATGTATTTGCTTAATATTAAATCAAATAATGTATATAGCATCCACTTAGGATTTAAATTATCTTTAATTAGTATAAATAGTAAATACATAATATGAATAACAATATTAGTATATATCAAAATTTCTATTAACATAATTGATTAAACAAATTCTATTATATGTAATAATATCAAGACTATATATATGTCAAGACTATAAATTATTAATATAATATGCAATTGACAATACTAATTTATACTAAAGTTTAAAAATATATAATTTTATCATTGGATATACAATTCAATTGACATTGTTAGCAATAGCATAAATGTTTATAGATAATAAGAATTTACCAAAACTATATATGGATTTATATCAACACAATTGACAACACTATCTTATACTAAAAATATATAATTCTATTATATGTAATAATATCACGACTATATATTATTAATACAATATGTAATTGGCAATACTAATTTACACTAAAGTTTAAAGATAGATGTGTTTATTAAATATGTTTATATGTGTTTAAATTGGTTAGGCCGGTTCAACTTGTTTAGACACAATTTTTTTCGTGTTTCAAACGGGTTGACCTGTTTATGAACCAAACCTATTTATACTAAACCCAAACCTGTTTAATTCTGTGTCGTATTATATCGTTTAAATGGATGGTGTCACAAATTGTCAGTCCTAAGTGGAAACATATTCTCGCCCTAAGTTTGTACGAAAAATCTTAATCTTTTTATTAAATTGAGTATTTACCATGGCATAAAAATACTTAAATACTTGCATAACTTTAGATTTGCAGTGTAAAAAATACACCCAAGAAAAATGAGACCAATAATCAACAAAGAAAACATAATAAAATTTTCGAGTTAAGGAAGTAACAGGAAATGGTCTCTATACATTGGAATGAATGATGTCAAATGAGGAAAAATTAGATTGCAAACTATGACTAAAACACAATGTATGAACTTTAGAAGGAGCACAATCATCACAAGACATATTAATATATGATTTTTGATTGAATTTGTCTAACACACCAAAAGAAAACAAAAAATGTAAATCGGCTTGCATAATCGTTGCTCATAGTTTATATTTAGTAGCATTTAAGATAACAAATGAGAACAAATTTTTTGAATTTAGAAGATGGTTTATGACCAGTTCATACTTGATGGGATTGTATGGAAATAGGCAGCATATCCTCCAAAAATCAATCCATTTAGCTGTTGTTATAAGTACACTTAAATGGACAATAGATATGGTTTAAATTTTTAACAAGTGTCTTTGTTATGCGTAGTTGAAATGGTGTGCAACTGTGATATGAATAGACCATTATTGAAATTGGTCTTAAAATTTGAGTTAACTGTGGTTCAAATGATGTGTGAACCTTTAAGATTTAGGAGAATTCGTGAACATTTGAATCAATCTTGGGATCTATATGAGGCTTCTTTGCCTTCCGAGTTGGTGGATAAACAGAATGATTGGGTTAAAAGTTGCAATTGGGTTTGTAGAGCTGCTATCGACGTTGAATATAAAAAATCTAAACAGCCTGCAAGCAGTAGCTAAAGACAATTCTCAAGGGGATAATTGTCTTAGCGCTCAAAACAAAGGCAACTATTCTTTTAATGATAAAGATCTTGATGTTCTACTGTTTCTTACTGATGGTTGTTATAAGATTGTGGGGGGACAAACCTTGGTTCTTGTAGTTAATAGGCAAAAGGTTGAATTGAGGGACAAGACTTTATTTTACAACACTTTGGAGTGGACCTGGCTAAGAGCCTATTTTGGCCTAGAACTGGCCCGATCAAATTCAGGCCTAGAACTAGTAAAATTGGAACTGAGCGGAACCGATCCAAGACTAGTAGGGGAAACTAAGATTAATTTTTTGATAGGAGAAACCTTTTATTAATCGAACAAGAGATAAGCCCTTTATCTTTGACATGAATTCTTCTAAGGAGAGTTATGATTCCTTTCTGCAAAAGATGATCAGCCATGAATCACCCATTATCAAACATCATTTGAAGCTTGAATCCAAGTATTCATTCCTTGTTATTTATGAATCATCTACAAATTCATTTCATTTTTTTAAGTGAAACTAATTGCAGGTAAACATATATTGACTTGCATGATCAATGCTCATAATTTATATTTAGTAGCTTTTAAGACAACAAATGGGAATAAATTTTTTGAATTCAGAAGATGGTCTATGACCATTTCATTCTTGATGGGATTGTATAGAAATAGGCAACACATCCTCCAAAAATCAATCTCGTTAACTCTTAATAATGAGTACACCTGAATGGGTGATAAATATGGTTTGAATCTTAGTCAAGTGTCTTTGTTACATACGGTTGAAATAGTGTGCAACTGTGATCCGAATAAACCACGGTTGAAATCAATCTTAAAATGTATGTTGACTGTGGTTGAAATGAAGTGTGAACCTTTAAGATTTAGGAGAATTTATGAACATTTGAATCAATCTTGGGATCTGTATGAGGCTTCTCCACCATTCGAGTTGGTGGCTATAAGGAATGATTGGGGTAAAAGTCGTAATTGGGTTTACAGAGCTACTTATTGGCATTAAACCTGAAAAATCTAAGTAGCTTGTAGGCTGTAGCTAAAGACAATTCCTAAGGGGATAGTTCTCTTTGTGCTTAAGACAAAGGAAAATATTCTTATAATGATAAAGATCTTGATGTTCTGCTATTTCCTACTGATGGTTGTTATAAGATTGTGAGTGGATAAACCTTAGTTCTCGCAGTTAATGGGAAAAGGTTAAATTGATGGATAAGACTTCATTTTACAGCAGTTAAGAGTAGACCTCATCAAGGGCCGATTTTGGCCCGAAATTGATCCAGTAAAATATTGGTATGAAACGGGTCAAAATTGTAACTAAGCTTAACCGACCCAAAATTGGTGGGGAACCTGAGATTAATTTTTTTTTTTTATCGGAGAAACCTCTCATTAATCTAAGATGAGATAAGCCTTTTATCTTTGACGTGAATTCTTCCTAAGAGACTTATGATTCCTTTCTTCCTTTCTTTAAAAGATGATAAGCCATGAACCACCCATTATCAAACATCATTTGAAGCTTGAATCCAAGTATTCAGTCCCTATTCTCTATGAATCATCTGTAAATTTATTTTATTTTTTTAGTTAAACTGACTGCAGGTAAGAATATATTGACTTGCATGATCGATGCTCATAATTTATATTTAGTAGCTTTTAAGACAACAAATGAGAATAAATTTTTTGAATTTAGAAGATGGTTTGTGACCAGTTCATACTTGATGGGATTGTATGGAAATAGGCAACATATCATCTGAAAATTAATCCCTTTAACTGTTGGTTATGAGTACACCAGAATGGGTGATAGATATGGTTTGAATCTTTGTCAGGTGTCTTTGTTAAGCGAAGTTGAAATAGTGTAAAACTGTGATCCGAATAGAAAACTATGAAACCAGTTTCAAATGTTGTGTGAGCCTTTAAGATTTAAGAGAATTCATTAACATTTGAATCAATCTTAGGATTTATATAAGGCTTCTTTGCCATCCGAGTGGGTGGATATATATAATGATTGGGGTAAAAGTTGGAATTGGGTTTATAGAGCTGCTATCGGCATTAAACCTCAAAAACCTAAACAGGTTACAGCTAAATACAATTCCTAAGAGAATAGTTCTCCTAATGCTCAAGACAAAGGCAAGTATTCTTTTAATGATAAAGATCTTAATGTTCTATTGTTTCCTACTAATGGTTGTTATAAGATTGTGGGTGGACAGACCTTGGTTCTCACAGTTAATGGGGGAGAAGGTTGAATTGAGGGACAAGGCTTTATTTTAAAATACTTTAGAGTAACCTGATCAATGGTCAGTTTTGGCCCGGAATCACTCTGTTCAAATTCGTGCCTAAAACTTGTCAAAACAGGAACCAAGCTGAACCGGCCCGGTTCTGGTAGGGAAACTTGTAATTGATTTTTTTTTTATATAGGAGAAACATCTTATTAATCTGACAGGAGATAAGCCTTTTGTCTTTGATATGAATTCTTACCAGGAGAATTATGATTCCTTTATACAAAAGATGATCAACCATGAATCATCCATTATCAAACATCATCTGAAAATTGAATCTAAGTAGTCCCAGTTCTCTATGAATCATCTGCATATTCATTTTCTCTTTTTAGTGAAACTGACTGCAGGTAAGCATATATTGACTGACATGATCAATGCTCATAATATATATTTAGTATCTTTTAAGATAGCAAATGGGAACAAATTTTTTGAATTCAAAAGATGGTATGTCACCAGTTTATACTTGATGGGATTACATGGAAAGAAGCAATATATCCTCTGAAAATCAATCCCTTTAGCTTTTGATTATGAGTACAGTCGAATGGGTGATGGATATTGTTTGAATCTTAGTCAGGTGTCTTTGTTACATGCAGTTAAAATGGTGTGCAGCTATGATCCGAATAGCCCACTATTGAAACCGGTTTTAAAATGTATATTGATTATGGTTCAAATGTTGTGTGAGTCTTTAAGATTTAGAAGAATTCGTGAACATTTGAATCAATCTTGGGATCTGTATGAGGCTTCTTTGCCATCCGAGTATATGGATATACATAATGATTGGGGTAAAAGTTTGAATTTAGTTTATACAGCTGCTATCGGCATTGAACTTGAAAAACCTAGACAGGCTAAAGGCTGCAGTTAAAGATAATTCCCAAAGGAATAGTTCTTTTAGTACTCAAGACAAAGGCAAGTATTCTTTTAATGATAAAGATCTTGATGTTATGATGTTTCCTATTGATGGTTGTTATAAGATTGTGGGCGGCAAGACCTTGGTTCTCGCAGCTAATGGGGAAATGGCTTTATTTTAAAATGCTTTGGAGTAGACCCGACCAAAGGCCGATTTTGGCTCGAAACTGGCCCAGTCAAATTCGGGCCGAAATTGGTTAAAATTGAAATCGAGCTGAACTGGTCTAAAACCTATGGAGGAACCATTTTAGGGTCAGTTCCTTCAATCTAGAAACTGTGAACCTCCAGTTCTTGTTTCGGTCCGAACCACATTATTGAAAAAATATTAAAAAATTTTGATATAAGTATATATTTTTTGCTTTGTATATATATATATCTTAGTATATATATTTTAAGCTATATGTATATTGTTAATTAGACTTAAATGCGAAAGCAATTAACATATATGATCCTAATAGAACAATCAAATTAACCAAAATATTAAATCATGGCATAATTATAAAAGTTACAGTAAAGGAAAACTTACTTGAAGAATCCATCATGACAATTAAATATCCCAAGCAATAATATATATGTTTTCCTATGCCAAATCCGTAACACTTAAATTCGCCCTTTGATGATATAAGGACTTGTTTGATTCTTGATGAATGAATCAAACCCTTAGAGCATAGTGTTTTTTTTTT